>KZ270186.1:8149-18720 GCA_002249935.1 Onchocerca flexuosa
ATAATCCCATGTTTCCTTTCGTGATCTCATATTTTTTTTTTCCTCAGCGTTTCTTCTTTTCTCAATGGGCTTTTTTTGGATATATTCAAACTATTTATCGTTGGCTGCTTCCAACGTGTCGATGTATAATTGAATCCTTAGGATTTTTTCTTCAATTTCTCTGCTTCTTACTTCATAAATTTCTTGTTGTCCTTCCACTGATCCGACTTGGCTTTGCAGGCGTAGAGTACATTGAACTGATTCCTTTAAGCAGGCATTCCAGCCTTTCTTTGGCCGGTTCCATCTTTGCGATGATATTTGTTGCCATTTTGAACCTCAATTCTGGG
Organism: Onchocerca flexuosa; assembly: GCA_002249935.1. Lineage (NCBI taxonomy): Eukaryota > Metazoa > Nematoda > Chromadorea > Rhabditida > Onchocercidae > Onchocerca > Onchocerca flexuosa. The sequence continues at coordinate 8,476 of KZ270186.1, forward strand.
ACAACTAGTTTGAAAAAGCGACAACCAATTTGAATTGCGTTTGAATCTCAAACTTGGGAAATTAAATATACAATGTGCATGTCGCGTTTCCAATTTTCTTTTATAATAAAGGTTTAATTACCCAAGTTTGAAATTCAAGCGCAATTCAAATTGGTTGTCGCTCCTGTAACTGTACTTATTGAACCAGAATAGAATTTCAAATAATTCCGATGGTCACGCAGCACAATTACTCACGACCACAAACTTAAGTCATTAATAGTCAAACTTCAAATTAAAATTATCTTTTTTTCAAGAAAGTTTTTCGACAGTTATAAAGTGCAGTGAATAATATTTAGTCCAAAAGAATGGTTCCTACAGATAAGAAACTTTTTTATAGTGCAGATATAAAACATAGGTATGATTATAAGAGTGAAACGCTCACATGAAAATGATGTCTACGATTTCTCACTACTCAAGAAAAATCTGGAGAATCGGAGACAAAGATGCGAATTTATTAGATATACATCGTGACATTTATTTATAGTCATAGGGAAATCTTTAAAATACGTTATTTTGATTATTTAAAAAAAAAAAAAGTGATAATAATTTCATAAAAATGTTGGCAGTACCTAAATACAATAAGTAAACCTGTCGGAAAAAACATATATTTGCAAAAAATCGTTTTTTTCCGACAGTTTTCGTTTGTTGTGTTTAGGTATTGTTAATATTTATTGCACATTTTTAATTTTAATTCGTGTTTATTTTATAAAATTGTTTTTTTTTAATTATGTTTTTGTAGAAAAAATTAGGCTTTCAGGGCAATCATCATTTTGTCAACAAATATTCAGATGAGATATTATGAATATTCAGATGAGATATTATGAATATTCAGTGTGATATTTATGATCAGGAAAAGGAAAATTAGTACTGAAAATTCCATTCCAGAATGGAAACTTACGGAGAAACCATTGCTAATAATTAATAAAATTGATAAACTTTCAAGTCTAATCCAGTAAAATTAGATGAAATGGAACAAAAAAGAATATTAGAAAATTTTCGGGCGTAAAATACTTTTTCACGCTAATATTCGATAACAGTATCAGTGATATATTCGAATTTTAGCTTTCTTTCTTAAGATTTAAATAGTGGATGGATTTGGCAATGATTTTTCTCACTGAAATGTTCTCAAATATTCCATCAGGCATTTTAGATTATTTAAGATCAATTGATAACCGAAATAAACTATCGAGATGGTCTGAAATGGGAAATTCGGGCATGAAGCGGAAGCTTTTTCTGAGTGAATTGGTTTTCTTATTTTTTGGATGATAACGGTATTATTTATTTCTGCTGTTTTGGTAAATACTTGATTTTGCTATTTCGATGAAATAGACAATGTGCCGATAATCTTTGATTTTATGATAAATATATGTTTATGTAAAAATGATTCTTTTTGTCATACTCAATAAAAAAATTGCTAAAGATTTGTCGAAACTTTGATAAAGCATGAAAATATGATAAACGCCGGATAAATGTGAAATTCGAAATTTCCAAAATATCTAGTATTATTCAAAACATGCATTTTGAAATTGACAAGAAGTACATATTTCTATCCGAAACTGGATTTTTTTTAGTTAAAATATTGATTTAAAGATATTTCTGCTTGGATTTTTTTCATTGCATTTAGAATATGCTTTTGACTTCAAATTTGTTACAACGATTGATATATTTTGTAAAAAGAATGGTATTTTGGGTCTTTTTCTTCATTTGAAAAAAATGCGTATTATTGATCAATTTTCTTTTCGTCCGAATGCAGTTTTGTTTTATCTTGTAAACTTTCATTGAATGATAGTTTTTTTTTTTTTTGATAATTTTATGCTATAAAACAATAAAACAGGATGATATGCAAAAGTATTTACCTGAAAAATTTTAGAGCAATTTTTAATTTTTAATCCATTTTAGAGCAATTTTTAATCAATTTTTTAATCTTAATCTATGGTTTCAAAGATTTAGTAAATTAATTTGTTACGTCATTAATATCGATTTAATTTAGTCATTTGAGAGTAAAAATTTAATTAATCAGAAGTTCCTAATTTCGTCAATTTTTATTCACTGTGACATTTTTTGTTTCACTGTGTCAAATTGTAATTATAATAATATCTTAATATTATTACGAAATATTCAAATGATGAACATATGAAAAGCAATTACGCGAAATTTTTTTTTTTTTTACGATATAGAATTAGAAATTGTTGTTAATTTCGAATTTATTGATATCAAGAGAGAATCTAAACTCAACAAAATGATAAGTTCGATTGGTTCACTGAGCATTAATTTTCTATTAAATGGGGTAACTCAATATCTGTAAATTATTATCGCTTTGCAAAAAATAAAGTAACAATGAAAAAATCGTAACCGGCAATTTACAGTTGGTTGAGTTATAAAAAATTGGAGAAGTAGTACATGATGGAATAATTTGAAGAAATTGACAGTGATATAAATCAAATGGAAGTATTTTTAATGCAACTGCTATGATTAGAAAAGAACTTAAGATCAACAGATCCAGGAAATTTTTCTAAAGTCTAGAAAAAAATTTCTTTTTCGAACTTGCTAGTACACTATGATTGATTAGTCAGTCAAATGCACGAACAATGAGGATTGTTTTGGAACAGTACTGGCATAGTATTCATTCTTTAGCGAATTACAACGTTAATTTTGATACTAAATGTCAAAAGGAATTTTTTATTTGATTCAAAAAAAAATGCAAATAATCAACTTATCTACACATTTTACTTTTCACATTATGCCATTTCGATTAACCTATACATTTCGGAACTACAAGGAAATCATATTCGCTGTTTAGGATTTCCCGAAAAGCCAATCCATCATGCATATCTTCATTTTTCAGCTTTTATTTGCTTGATATTTACGCGAGAAATTCACCTATTTCACGTAATGATAAGAGTTCCTCAGGGGAAAAAAAATCGAAAATGATAATTGCGATAGGTTGGCAATGAAATTTCTTTGCATGATAAAAAAATTGTCGCAATAATGTATATTGTTTCAATCTTAATTTTAGTTTTGATTTTCAATTTTCGGCCTAAGAATTTTGCTAAACATTTGGTATTATCTTGCAATTTAGAAATAAATAAAAAATCTGATAAAAGAGGCAAGACAAATTTTTTTTCCTTGTTTTTTTTTTTTTTCTCATTTGAGGAATATGAATGTACTTCACATATGAAACAACTAAGTGCATTTATTTATAAAGCATCAGACATTACTTTTTTTTGTGTGAATATTCCATTTTCATTTCTTTTTTTTTTTTATTTCAGATGCTTTCCTTTAGTTGCTTCTTCTCCTTTTTTTGATTTTCATTTTTTTTTTTTTTTTTGGATTGAATTTTTCATTAGCCAGATAGAAAAAAATGCAGTAAAATTTTTTAATATTCATTTTACTGTGAAATCATTATGTATCTGCAACGATGCAAATAAATCAATCGCTAAATTGCAATCTTAACTATAAAGCTTAAATTTTTTCTCTAATATTCGAACAAAATACAATCAATAGAGTGCTTTAAGATGCAAGCGAATGTTTCAAAAAAAAAAAAAAATAGTCATTTGATGATCTATAATCGCTTGAATTTTATAACTGATAATATTGATGATTTTGAAAATGACATTATATTTCAGTATTATGTGAATTCCCTTCGTCATAGATAAGAACAAGAGAACAGCGTATTTCACTATGGTAAAAGCAGCGCACTGAAAAAAATTTTTTTTATTACAGAATGATAAACTTAGATTAAACAGCAATATACCTATTTCTAACTTTTATGATTATTTGATAGGAAAGAGAAAAAGTGGATGATATTTCCTTTTTTTTTCTTTTTTTTTTAATAAAAGGAATAACTAATACTTCCAATCAAATCACTTTTATCAGATAATACATGATCGGTCAGCTACATGAAATATTCTATTTTCAGATTATTAAATGTTAGAAAAAATTTTAATTGCTGTGATAATATAAGTAGTTTTTTATTATAAAGTATAATTAATTTAAGTTTTCAGCACTTTTAATGGACTCAATGTTTATTAATAATTTGAAGTTAATTATTAACTCAATTAATAAATTATTGAGAATTAATTGCTACAATAGTTTTTTCGTTGAGTAAAGTGAAACAGCCAAGAAAAATTGAGACTAATAAATTTTGCTGAAATAATTGCAATATTTGTGAAAAAAAAACTAAAAATGTCGGAAAATTTTCATTGATTTGACTTACTTCTTTTTCAATTTATTCGAATTTCAAGTAAGAGGAAAAGTGGAAAAATATGCGAACTTTGGAAAGTGAAGAGAATTGAAAAGTTGTGATATTTTTCTTGCTTAAATCAATTCATATGCATACATATATGTAATAAATTTAGTAAAAAAGATGAATTTGTTCAAATGTCGAAAAATATTTTTAAGCATGGATAATCATGTGCTTAATTTAATGATCACGATTGAAATCGGATCATAATCATATGAGCTATTTCAAATTAATTCATAAACAACAAGATATCGAATTTTTGTTCCGATTTTAGTTACTTCAATCAAATGAATAAAAACGAAAAAATGTTATACAATGGCTTATTCTATTTGGCAGAATTGGAATATTCTTTTTTTTTGCTCTCAGTTTATTTTTTCTATGAATTAAACATTGTTAAATAAATAAGTAAATAAATGTATATATGCTTTATTCATATTGACTTCATATTTGCTAATTAGGGGAATAATTTTTATTTTTCTTTTTAACAAATCTGCCAATTATTTCAAACAAATTTTCTTTTCGTTCAAGATAATTTGACGAATTTCGATGATATCAACATATGTTGATATTTTAATGTTCGTGCTTTCGAAAAAATGCATCGCTTGGAATGTTTGATTAACATCTGAATAAATATAACATATTTTCTTCGAATACTGACATTTGCTGGATTAAATTTGAAATGGAAAATTCTAATTTTTTACCAGAAAATTATTTCTAATTGATTGTTGATAGAACTAATCGTTTGTATCGATAACGGGGGAACATTTTTATTTAAAAAATTTTTATTTATTTATAGCTAACAACATAAATTTAGATGTTTCGATTGACTTTCAATAGCTGCTTTCATGTTTATTTTTCGATGATTAACCACGTTTTTTTCTTTCCGCTCACTGTTATTTCTAAACTTTACGTGAATTTCTTAAATCTTATATAAAAAATTTGTTTAAGTAGAACATTTCTGAAGGTTTGAATGTTATATAATAATGAAAATTGATCAGAAGTATCACCTTTTATAACACTACTTTTTGGTTCTGGTGACAAATTATGAATTAATATTTTTTGTCTTCTCTTAGAAATAAACCTGTAGTTTGTTATTTTTTTTTTTAAAAAAGAATAACTGCTTAATTTTTTTTCGTTTTTAGTTATCCGCAAAGTTTTAGATCTATGCAATGGTTTATAAATAATGTTATTACGGCAGCTAAAAATTTTTAGCATTCCTTGAACACGTTGAAATATTATTTGTGAAATTAACTAATCGATCACTAAGCATTGAATTTTATGAGTAAAAAAGCAAAAATCTAAAGAAGTTTTTATTAATTCAGAAACTTCAAACTAAAGATCACAAAAATTATTTTTCGTCACTTTCAGAAAATCAATTTTAGGCAGTTCATTAAATTAGAAAATTGACATGATAATGCATTTTTGAAAAACGACACAATTGAGCAATGTGCTTGTTTATTCACTTGTGTTTTAATATCTCTATCATAATGAAAGTTAGAAGAAATGAAATATATATCGGAATTGGACGAATTAAAATTAAAAATTTTTATTTTTATCCATTATTTCAAATCAGTCATTGAATTAGTTCAAGTTAGAAAGAAAAAAGCTATCTAGGAATATAATTTTGTTTATTTTTTGCTGCTAAACATTTAAATGTAAATGAACAAATTTGGATTGAAAGCTTATAAAAGCACAATTCAAATATAATTGAAATTGATAATTTTGTGTTTTATTGAACTTAAATTAGGAGCTAACTTCTTCATGAATTAATTCGGCATAATTAACACATGAAACAAAAAAAAAAAAAAGAAAAAAAGGAAGAAAAAGGAATCAACAGCAGCTGAACATGGATAATACATTTCACTATTTTTATTTTATTAACTATTTGGTAAAAAAATTGGAATTTATTATATCCGAATGTTTTCTCTTCTATTTTTTCTCATTAACTTCTCTTCTTTTTTTTTAAAGACTTAATTAACTTGTTGTTGTTCGTAAAGTAATTAAAAAGAAGGAAAAAAAAGAAAGTCATTTCATATTTTTAGAAATGTTTCAATTTTACTTTTCTTTATGAAAAAAGAAATAAATGAGAAAATGTAAAGAAAATGGTACATTCAAACATCAAAGACTGAATTGACAGGAAGAATACGAAAGTGCATAAAGCAGGCGAAGAATGTCATTATTATGTTGAAAATGAACATTTTTGTGGCGTAAAAATTGGAAATTTTATTAGAAGAAAATTTTAAATTTTATTCTATTTATAAGAAAAAGCTAAAGATTATGTTAATTTTTAAGTTTATTTACTAGTAATCTATAATTTAGTTAGTAAATGAATGAAAATGAGAAGTAAATTTCTTGATATTATTTTACAAAAAATGTCATCTTCAGAAAATTGAAAATAATTTGAAAATTTTCGAAATGTTAACATAGCTTATTTGATAAAAAGGAATAATTACATGAAACGCTTTTTTTTTCAATTCTTTTTTATCTTTAACTAAATGTTTTTGGTCAATTTTTTTTTTATTTGGAGAGAATCACTATCAATATTTTTTAATTATTCCAATTTTATAACGGTAAATTTCTTGTAAATATGAACAAATTACTCCATATTTTTGTTTTTCTATATCAAATTGTAATTTATTAATCAAATATGAAGAAATTACTCCATATTTTTGTTTTTCTATATCAAATTGTAATTTATTAATGATCGAAACAACCAGAAAATTTTCTAAAACAAGTTTTAGTTTCCCAGATTTTCCCCGCCTAAAAACTTCATAAAATGGTTAAAAATCGATGCGACTAATTAAATGAAAATTTTTTCAAGTTCAAGTTGCTATTTCAACTTTGTTTGTTCAGAAATGTCAGTGTTTGCATTCAGAGTAAATTCGGAATATGCAAAAATGACGGAAATTATTCCGGGATTGTTTATTTGTGGTGTTAGTTCATTGAATTCATCATCGATATCTCATTACGGCATCACACATATCATCAATGCTACAAATGAGGTAAGTGCTTCGAAGTACTTAAATTGTACTTAAATTTTGCGGAAAAAAAAAAAATTAACCAAAAATTGAAATCGAAAATTTTGATAGAATTTTAGGCAAACGAAATTTTGCCAACAGGAAATGAAAAAAAAAAAATCTCTTAATATCTTCGACTTATTCTATGAAGTTAAAATTTTTATTTTACTGTTAATAAAACATATGATTTTTTCTTCGATTATCAGATTTATATTGTATATTAATTTTTGAGAAAATTAATGAAATTTTTAGGAATTTAAAAAATTTTTGAATTTTAGGTTCCAAATTTGAAAAGTTTGACGAATATACAAAGGACGAAATTATGGATTGATGATACTTCTGAGACTAATATTTATCCGCACCTAGAACAGCAAAGTGATCTAATCAGAACAATAATAGCTGATGGCGGCAAAGTTTTGGTACATTGCGTTGCAGGTGTTTCTCGATCTGCATCAATCTGCTTGGCCTATCTTACGAAGTACCATTGTAGAACACTACGTGATGCTTATCATTTGATGAGTAAGAAAAGATCCCTTGTAAGGCCAAATATTGGCTTCTGGAGACAACTAATCTCTTTTGAGCAAGCAAGTATTCAAAATTAATACAGATAAGATAGAATTCGATTTGATTAATTTTCAAGATTTTTTACTAAAATTTTAGAAGTTCATTCAATTTTCTCAAATGATTTAGAATGCAAATTTTGAAAAATTCCAATCTTATTTTTAATATTTGAATCCTCTAGCATGTAAAAAAAATGCCAGCTTCGGTCCGATTAATACATGATGAAATGCAAGAATATGGTTTGTTGCCAGATGTTTATCTGAAAGAAGTAATTTCGGAACGATCTGAGGTAAATTATTTTAAATGTTTGATGATTGTAAAACAAATACCTTTTCAAAAGTAATTAAAATAAAATAAAAACTAAACATATAAATTGAAAAATATTATTTATTTCGGAATTTCTGCTATTTATTTATGTCATGCAAATTTTACATTACAATTCATTTAGTAAAATGAATATTTATTAGGATTTAACAAAATGCTGCAGTAAAACGGCATGTTCCAAACAAAAACTTGATGAAAAATATGAGAAGAAAAGTTCACTTACGAAGCCAAAATTTCATCCAGTATTGGAATCACTTCCAGAAATGGTAGAAGCTTCAGCATCCTAAAAATGCAAACATATATATATATATATATATATATGCTTCATTAATTGATCTATTTATTAGAAAAAAGTTGCCCTAAAATTACAATATTTTTAAAAGTTAAGAATTAAGAATGAAGGAAAGTAAAAGAAAATGATGTATTACTTCATTTCATTTTTTGTTCTTTTCTTCAAATTTATCCGAGTGGATAAGTATATAAGTTGTAATTATGCTAGTAAAATTTTCCTAATTTCTTGACACTATTTCATTTTAAGTTATTCCTACTAATTACTTTTATTTTAGCAAAACAAAATCAAACTGAAGAATGAATCGTTGTATCATTAATTTCATTTATTTAAACAACTTAATTAAATTTTTACATTCACTAAATGTGCAAAAAGTTATCTATTTTCAATAAAAGATTTTTATATACTCTTCGAAACTTTTCTAATAATTTCTTATTATTCGATATTTGTTTTCCTTCGATGAATTTTTGATTATTTAATTGCTTATGTGAAAAAATTATCCATGAATTCAAACTGTACAATAATAAATTTATAAGAATATTAAGCGAATATTTCTAAAACTACTTGTACTACGATTCTTTTTCTTGCAATACTAACCGAAATTATTTTATGGAAGATAATTAAATTAATTGAAAATTCTTCTTATTTAAATTCTTTCAGCTTTTCTAGTGAAGTAATTGAATCTAAATAGTTTTAAATAATTTTTCCTTACAATTGTACATTTCATTTGACGTTTTATTTGTTGGAAAAATAAGAGTGAATTGCTATGTAATTATTCATTATTAATTGGAAATTCCTCTTTTAATTTCAGATTTCAACTTTTCTGATAAAATTATTGATTTTAGATAACTTTAAATAATTTTTTCTTAAAATTGTACATTTCATTTGTTCAAAGGATATCTTTTTTTATCAATGGTAAATTTATCTAAATTTTTTCTGTACTGAACTTTGGAGAAAAATAAAGTTTCAAAAACATTTTGCAAAGTTGCAATTTCACTTTTCTATAATTATTTCTTGCAAATATTTCACTTGTTGCAAATAATGAAAGTTGAAATCAAAAAAAAAAAAAAAAAAATAAATAATTAAAAATTTTCCAATGTCAAAATCATAAAATCATCTTGTACCACAATAAGTGAAAATTCTAGCGCAAGTTTTTTTTATGTATAATTATTTTACATTATTTATTTCTTTCTCACTAAAGTTTAGATGTTCAAGTATAAACGTCATTTTAACTGATGAAGAAATCAATCAAATTAATCATAGATAATTTGAAAAAATTGAAATGAAAAATATCTCGTGATTTCGTTCTTTAATTATTTCTTTCTTTTAATGCTTTGTTCTAGAATTTTTCTTTATCTAATAGATGTTGCTTTTTTGGTGATTTAAAATGAAATTTAATGGTTGCCTGTATTGATGGAGTATCTGACATTTGATGATGAAATATCTGTAATTTGTCCAAATGAATGTATAAATAGAATTCGAAAATTTTAAAGAAGTGATAAATTGAGTTAAAAATGACAAGAAATATTGAAAAGTATAACAAAAAGAAAAAAAAAAAGTTCGCAACAATTAGTCTTTGATTTTCATCTTTGCTTGTAAAATTTTGCTTTGTTTTTAAGAAGCAATCCAGTCAGAAATTATTCACGTGATTTCAGAGAATTTTTTCGTCGTCAAATTTGTTATTATTCATAGCTTATGTAAATCAGCTAAAAATCAATAAATTAAATATCTTTTTTTTTTTTTTTTTTTTTTTCCAATTTTTCAAAATTTTC
>KZ270190.1:5328-17313 GCA_002249935.1 Onchocerca flexuosa
AGAAAGCTAAATAACTTTCAAGTGAAACTTGAATTACGATAGTAAATGAGATAAACAAAGAGGAAACGATAGAAATGAAAATAAAATGGAAGGAATGAATGAATAATTCGCATCATGTGATTCAGGTCAATGGATTCAAATGTCAAAGGTCACATTCCCTCTCTCAGCAATAAATACTTGATTTTTTGAGAATGTCGGATATTTGCTACTGCAATTGGAATTTTCTTTGCTATTTTACAGAATGAGATAGCAGCTGTTCTCCTTCTGAAGAGATATGATAAAACAAGAAGAAGCAGTAATTTTATCACTTTAAAATTTATTGATAACAATCCTACTCGACAATATGCATTAACGAATATGGCTCTGTGTGTGTCACAAAATAATTCGATTAGTGTTTTATTTTTTCCTCTTTAATTGCAAAATATTGCTATGACACACTACAACAAGAGCAAACGACAATAAATGAAATGATAATTAATCGTTGTAAACTACTATTCGGCACTGGATAAAATACGCCTTGCATATTGTTGTTCGGCAGTAACATTCCGGATAATCAGCAATGCCTGATTTGCCAGAAAGAACCGGCTTACAGGCAAAACCGAATGATATCCAACAGGAAGGATGACAACCTTCCTTTTCTTACCCGACATTGTACCCATTAATGAAAGAAGTGAAACCTTGATCCGAGATGATTAGCCCTAAAAGTGAAAGAAAAAAAAAAACCTGAAAAATAGACATATCTGATGTACAATAATGTTACATTAAAGTGAACTAGATATGGATGAATGGATAAGATTATTAAAGCCTGGATCAAGGCTATTGAAATTGCTTCTTTACACATAACCAAGAAAGAGAGAAGGAAATTTGTCTAACAATGATAATTGATAATACACTAATTAATAAAGTTATCGATAATCTAAGAATTCACCAAGTTTTAAATGCACCCAACTAGCATCTAGTACTATCTGGAACAAATTTTTTAAATCCTAAAAAGAACTGACTCATACAATCAAATACCTAGAAGATATTTCCAGTAAAGTTACATCAAAAGAATATGGCATAAGCACCAAAGTTACATCAAAAGAATATAGCATAAGCACCAGATATTTTCATCCCATTCTGAAATAATTTGGTGCCATTATCTTTTTTTATGTCCCACATCTAGAAATTAGAAAAGACATTTAAGATGAATAATCGAAATAGCCAGGGGTAACTATATAACCGAAATAATTACGATTATCTGAAATGCCTATAAGTTGAACGACTTTAAATTACATTTCAATTAAAACTAAAAATTTTTCACCTGAAAAACCGGACTTCATTAATCACAAAATCGAATAGAAATAAGTAAGTGGCAGAAATTGATAAATAAAACAAACAAAAAAGTTGCACTGGTAACAAGTAATGCGCTACATATGCATGTAAAAAGGCCTGAAGCAATCAATATCATTAGACGGACAATTACAATGAATGATTCTTAATTTACAGCTCAAGTAAAACTTCCGAATCACCATTAATTTGGAAGAAGGAAAGAATGAAAAGAGAATGGACTATTTGCCTTTCTTACAATGGGAAATATTCTATTAGATTAGCGCACAATATGGAATGACTTAGAATGACAAATTACACAACATATTAATTAGTCTTTACAAACAAACAAACGAAACAAGAAAACGAAGGATAAGCTTTAGCATCACTGGAGGTGAAAACAGAAGATATACGTGCAACTCTGCTTCCAACTGAATATCATCAGTACTTTCAAGGTGATTGCGAAACAGGACTTAATCGCTGACGTTGAACTGCTATAGTTTCATCTTCAGAACGTCTTGTATTACTTCGTGGTGGTATCGGTGGAGCCAAACGTGGAACTGAAATCCTTCTAACATCATGCATCTTCGGACGGGAAATTACATAAAAATTCATATCCATAGCTTATATCTTTGTTAACATTTTATTCATTCGACAGACACTGAATTTATAACAAGTTTGCTGAAGTAAATTTAATTAAAATCAAATCGAATTTCGAAAACTATTTATCTGGATAATAATGTTGTTTAACTAAATGGATTTTACATAAAAATAATAACACAAATTCATGAAAAATGAAGCCATACCAGGATCGACAGAAGATGATGGAGCATGATCTTGAGGTCCTTGATCGGTACTTGAAAAACTACGATAAGAACTTCCCGCAGTGCTTATCCCACTTTCAGCGGGAGTAGGTGGAGAAGTGAGATCCAAAGTGTATGGTCGTTGGGGACGATATCCTAGAGTTGTTCCAGGTAAGGATGGTGCCTGCATCTCAGGTGGATGCTCACATCCAACTTGTGTACTACAACATTAATTTAATTAAATCAAGTATCAAATTTAGAGAAATGTATTTATAAGGATTTTTTTGATTAATTATATTGTTTTCAACAAGAAATCTCATTTCACTTTTCCATCATGCTTTGAAGTATTTCCAAATCACTGAGAAACTTTTTTCTGTGTTCATACCAAAATTTCAATAATTCTAAAAATTTCACCTTTCACTGATATAATGAATCGAATCATCAGGAATCAAACTTTCTTTTTGATCGCTAGGTTGATCAGAAAGTCGCGGAGGTACACTCAACTATAAAAAAAGAATTAGCATTTGATTACTGCTATATGAGACAGTTATTACAGTTAATTATAATTCAGGAAGAACTATCTTGACAGTATTTAAATTCTGCTATCGATAATGACAATTCCAGAATAATTCAAAAATCTAAAAATTACTTTAGATCTGGAAGAGCGATTATTCAGGTGCACAACGTCAGTAATAATACTGAGACTGCGGCATTATTTTTTGAGTAATATCAATGACATTTAAATTAAAAAACAAACCATATTTTGCTCAACAGTCGACATAGGTATATATATATTGCTAACATTCAATGTTGTATCATGTAAAGATCGATCCATGAACAATGATGAGTCTTCACAGAACGAAGCTGAAAAAAAATTTTCATTCCATTTTTTAAGAATATTCAGAAAAATCAATCTCTTCTGAAATATATTAATATACTCAACGCAGTGCTATTTGCATATATATATATTGCGGCATTAAGTAAACAGTAGTTTGTTGAATAATCAGCATTGATAATAAATGTTATAGATGCTATTGGTCAAAGTTACTTATTTATCAAAGTTACTTATTGGTCAAAGTTACTTATTAGAGGATTGTACAGCAACTCTGCAATTCTCGGAAAAAATATCTAATCAAAGATGTACAAAGTGGAAAAAGAACTATTGAAAACAAACCACTTTCACTAGTAAGTGAATTAAATGAGCGCTTTGTAGTATCCATATCTATGCCACCTTCAACAGGACTATCTAAGGTTACTGAAAAGTGATGTTTTTATACATGAATAAAAAAATTCAATTTCTTAGAATAAAGAAACTTGCAAAAAACTTCCTTAAACAGAACTGCCTCATTACTGACAATTTTTCAATTACGTGCTCAAACGTTTATTAAAACCACCAAAAAAAAAAATTTATAATATTTTCGAACAAAGCCTTAACTATACATCACAAAACATGATAAACAAATCCGCACTTAATAATAAGAATGACAGAGATCAAATATTTTATGCAAATGAATTTTAGTTAGCAAATCTGATTCACTCAGTTTACTGCTCTTTTCTTGCAACAGTATAATTTAAATACCGCAAAACTTACTTTGTGTCATGGTACTGCGTGAAATTTTCATTTCATTCGGCGGTTTATATGAAAGATTTTCGATTGTATTCAAACCACTGTTATTAAGCCGGTCATCCAATGAAGAACGGATAGAAGAAGGACTTTTAGAGCCATATGAAGGACTTCCGCTAAAAAGGAATGATTCATGTGACAGTATGAAGAAAAATCAAGCAATAAGAAGAGCGCTTTTATAAATTATGGAGGAAACGCAAGTTTAAACAACTAGACTTATAATCATAAGAATTCCGTTTTATCCTAGGTAATCACTTTCTAAACTATTTTAATCTACTCTTGATTGGTTTATCAATGATTCGAGAACTGAAGTCAAAACTTACTTGAAGAAAATCCGAGATGCAGATGTAGATGCTCGATCATGTGGTGGAAAATTTCTTGGCAGAATATATAATGGATTCTGCATCATTCCTGGATCTGAAGCTTCCGATAATTTTTCATACGGTGCTCGCTTTCCAGAGTATAACTCGTCAGCCGAACAATATATCGACACTGGACTACTGCTCATCGGATATACAGCACTGGTTTGTGATGGCGTCGCACTAATTCGCCTTTCATTACATTTCACAAATGGTCTATAACTTATAAAAATATCATAAGTAATCATCTAAATAATTCAAACTTTGTTTCATAAAAAAATCAAATGGATTAATTAATACGCCAGAGCACAAATAAATTTGTTTCAAAATTTAAAGAAAAAATTTACTTCGAATTCTCGGCCAAGTCATATTTATCGTCTTGCGCATTAGCTGAATATTTTTTCTTCCTGAAACAAAAGCTATTTTCACATATGCATTACTAAGAACTTAATATTATCTAACTACACTTATATTCTCGTATTCTATTCTTTTATTCCTTCTACTCGACTTTCTACAACACTGCAAAGAAATAAGTGAAGATAATGTCGCCATAAAAAATCAAATCAAAGTGTTCAGGCGAAAATATGAACATGCCAAAAAAAAAAAAAAAAAAAAAACCAAAAACCACCAAAAAACGATTGGAAAGCGAACAAATTAATTTTCTCGATATTTATCAAAATTGAAAAAAAAAACTTTAAAAATGAAATTTAATGAAAGAACAACTTACTTTCCAGCTTTTGACGGCGATGGTTTTGTCGGACTTTTTATCCTAGTATGTTTCGACGGTGTCATATTCTGCAACTAATTTAGGAATGTTCTTGCTGTAACTTATATAATTTACTGATAAATTAATCCTTATGAGATGAATCATAGAAAAGATTCACTTCTGTTGAAGAACATAATATTGCTACTAAAAAAAATTGAGTAACATTACATCAGAAAAAACCTCATTTATATTTTTATCTTCTAGTTATAAAAGTTTCATTTTTATTTTTTTGCACTTCGAATTGATAATGACGATCACACCTAAGGAATAAATAAAATTCATTTAATATACTGTTATCTTACGATTGAGGTCTCTAACGTTTCTTTTTTTTTTTTTTAAACTGTTCATATTTACTTTCAAAATTGTAGATGATCCCATAGTGGATGGACCCAAAGGTGATCGTATGAGCATTGATTTCGGCAATGTTTCAGCAACTCGGCCTATAAAATCGCAAACATGATCAGAACAATTCTATTTCCAATGAAGAATACTAAAAAATATAATATTCTTTTTTGCCCTGTTAATAGAAAGAAATTTTAACTTGTTTCGATGCTTCCAAAAAATCGCACAAGTGAAAATAACCAATTTTATAGAATATATTTCTTATCTTTCAGCTTATCCAATCGATTATCGATGAATATTCTACCCTTTTGCGGGTTAAAAAAAGATGTAAAATTAAACCACTTAGAGATTTGAGCATCAATAAATCGCAGAAAAATAGCCTATATTGCTACTGCATATTCTATTCGGTAAAATTCCAAAAAAAACCAAAAATGTTTGTAAAGCTTTTTACATACCACTTCGATCTTTAGTGTCACGTTTAAAAATGTTACGAAAGAATCCCCGATCTTCTTCTTTACTTAATTTTGATCGTGCACGTTCATCAGTTGTTGAACTAGACCTATAAATGATTTTCCTTCGTTAATTTAATATTCAAAGAAATGTAAAAATCATCATATCTCTCTAGAGATAAAAGAGACAAAGCAATAAAATTTGCCGTGATATTATGAAGCCGCACAAAATTACAGTTGCCAATTATGTTGAAAACGGCATGATTTCTACAACAAAATTTGCCCTCTTACTCGCTCTTTTCTCCTTCAATTATGGATTAACATAAATAAAGATTTAGATATAATCAAATTTCCAAACGATCAGTGTAATAAATTCACTTGAAAGTGGAAAAAAAAAAAAGAAGGAATAGAAAACAAATATACCTAACATGATGATCAGCAGCTAACTTCTTCGCTGGTGGTGGTAACTGTATGACACGTCGTGGTGTTGCTAAATGATCCAAGAAATTTTTTGGTTGCTGATTAGTAGTCTCAAGAAGACTTTCCAGATCTGTAATATTAGCACGATGAACCTTCATTCGAGAGTGTTCTTTTCTGAACTACATAGAAAAACGAGAGCACTATTAGCTGCTGTTCATAAGCCAAAAGATTTGCAAAAAAAAACTAAAATTGAAAATTGAGATATTTACGAATATTCAAACAGCAAAATTTTAAGTTCTTCAAAACCGATATTACTGCAATCTACCGTAGCATGCTGTCTTAAAACTAAGCCATCAAACATCCACAATAACAAAAAAAAAAAAAAAAAATGAATATAAAAATGAAGGAAAATATCCAACATGCATCCAAATTTTTCCAAAAATTGACAAAATCGCAGCGAGAAAAAGGAGCATACGCACCAAGCAATTTTCAGCTAACCAACCTTTATCATTTATCACTTCCACACATCGCTCGTCCACCTCTTCCTCACCACTGGTGCGAGTCGAGTCGCGCTTTACTTTACACGCATTGACACGTTTCAGCTTGGGACTTGCGTTATGATATGGAACTGGTAGACGGTAAAGCTTTAACAGATCAGGCGTACTCTTAGATGGCACTCGTTGCTGTATCGGATAGCATTCAACGCAATCAAAATTTTCATTTTTCAATGTAAGTTTCTTCGGTATTCGTGGAAGTGTAGCAAATCCTAAGTTGGCGTTGTCAACATGCTTAGTCTTGGACACCAAAGATAACTGATCCGTTGAACCGTTTAACGTGGCACCATTCAATGCTTTTCCCATTCCAGCATCTCTGTTAAGAGCTAAAAATACAAATTCACGATACCAAACACAATTTTCGACATCACATACGACATTAAAAAATCTCCGCCATATCCATTATCCATTAATGGATAGCTTTAACGCCCCATCAACGCCATCACTAGAAACTAGCACTGTTTACCCAAACACAATAACACGGAAGGACATTATGATGAATATGCAGCAAAAAATCTTATATAGCTCACATCTAAAATAAAACAACAATACCGCACAATATTTCACAACAAAAAACAGTCAATGAAATAAAAACATTACTGATTTTTGCAAAGTTAAATAAAAATGTAAATGGCATTCGATAACATCAAACACTTACATTCAATCATTTGCATATTCTTGGTTAGCGAAATCTCAGTTTTCATATCTAAAAATAACTTTACTGTATTTCCGCATTACAAAAATGAGAGCGATACCTGCAAGAGTGAAATAATAAATTATTAAGGGTATAAAAAAAATTCTTTATAATATCAAAACATTACAAACTTCACTGTGATTTATAATTCATCTCAAATTATATCGCTCTTCACTAAATGATAATCTATAGCTACTAGCAGAGAGAAATGATATATAATAATTGAGAAGAAAGAAATTAGTAATGATGACAAAAACTATACCATATGGTTTGGAAATATCCTCGCACTTTAGATGTTGCCGTCTTTTTGGCGGTTGTGGTTTTTCCTTTGGTGGCCTTTCTGATAGTGTCTGCTGCAGTTCGAAAATCATCGTCTTAAGCTTCAATTCCCTTTCACCTTTTTTTAGGCTGCAAAAAATGATAACTACATAAAACTATGATTTGTTCTTGCCCAATATCCTTGAATTAACAGGATAGAAGATATTCCTCAAAAAAAATTCCGAAAGCTCACTTTTCTTCGCGTTTCTGCAATTCTTCCGCTTTTCGAGCCATTTCTCTTGCAATTGATGATATTTCTTCCATCATACTTTTCCGCAACGTATTTAAACTGCTCTCTAAGAACTAAAATTCGGGAAAATGATTAATGATATCAAATTCTTTTGGATTAAATAATCATAAAAATGCGGTGAATCTAAGCAGAATATGAGATAATTTCAGTGTATGCCGAACACATCACGTATCCATAGATTCCTGAAGAAGCTCAAAATACAAACTGTTATATCGTTCCGTTTAATCTGTTTGATGATTATTACTCATGATCAGTTGAATATCAATTAAAATGATTAGGACTTCAGTGAAAACTAAATTTCCAGTAATTCACAAAATTTCACAAGACCTACTGTCTGATCATGCGGATCCGTTGTTCGGAATTTGTCGCCAAATTTCTCCAATTCAACAATTAACTCTTTGAAAGTTGGTCTCTCCAGTGGGTTGTCACGCCAACAACTTTCAATTATTAATCTCAAATCTGGAGGGCATGAAGAAGGGATTTTTTGTTTCACAAACGTTCCAATCTAGAAATATTTTGCCAACTCTCATATATATATGTTAACTGCATAAATGTATTATCAATAAAAATATGCTACCATGGAAAGCAAACTGAACCTGTAGTTGCACAGCCCCAGGACCCAAGCCTTCAAATGGTGTTGCACCAGTTAATACTTCCCAAAGGACGAGACCAAAACTCCAAACATCCATTGCTTTGGAACATTTTCGATCACGGATAACTTCCGGTGCAAGATATGGTACTGTACCCACAACGCTCATCCTGGAAAACTAAATTTGTTGGAAGTGTCAAATTTTCACTACTCCTGAAACTTTAAACAATCATAATTTCTTGCCTATTTAATATAATCTTCTTATGTCTCATGAGAATAAACTTAACTCGCAACAAATCAAATTATCAACAAGTGGAAAAAACTTGATTTTTTTCATTGATTTTAAATAAGACCTTACCTGCAATCAGCAACTCTCAATTTTTTCGACAGGCCAAGATCGGCGATTTTTAAAGTAAGGCAGTTTAGTGCTGAACCGCCACATTTTTGGCAAACACCATTTCTGGCTTGTAGAGAATGAGCCAGCTGTTCATCAGTATTTGCCTCTACATTCAACAAACAATCGCAAACTTTTTCCTTGATCAGAACTGAAATTTGACATTTCTATTTGAAAAAAAAAAAAAAAAGAAAATAAAAAATGAAACTTTTAATCAAATAATATTGCAGAAAAAATGTAAAGGAACAGTTCATAGTGACATATGATTTTAATGGCAAGCTTGTTCTCACTTTCATAAGAAATGCGGAAACTTTTTAGCTGACGACATTTATCATAAAATACTGAAAGTTTAATAAGTTAGGTTAATCTGAAATATAATATAATATAACATAATGAATCTTTCCAATCTATGAAAAACATCCATTAAGACATCGGACATTCTACTAACTAAATAATTTAAGCAATTTATGATCCTAATTATGCTACTCCATAAATAGATTCCTACGAAAATCCTTATAACCAATGATGCAATGAAGTAAAAGAAATTTTTTATGAAACAAAAATTACCATTGGCCGCCTTCAAATCTCTATGAAGAACATTCAGGCTATGCAAATAGCTCATTCCACGAGCAATTTGAACACCCCAATAACTGATGATTTCTTCCGAAAGTGATATGTTCTTCTTACTTGAACATATTTTTGCCAGTGAATCTAAAAAACTCTATATATCTAATGTGGAAATCATAATCTGAAAATCCAGTCATTTGTCAAGCACTACAATTCAACAAACAAATAGAGCACGAAAACAAAAAAAATAAAGACATCTTTCTGAAAACTTGCTTCCTCTTTCATTCCTTTTCATCCCTTTCCCTAATCTTCTTTCTCAAAACTGAATCATCAGTAAAATCTCAAAAATAAGAATATAATAACGAACTTAAATTTGTAACTAACCCCTACAAAGCTCGAGAACTAATGCCGGTTCATCGCCAACAATAACGCCATACATTTCAACAATATTTCTATGATCCAACATTTGGAAAATACTAGCCTCTTCCCGAACTGCTGAAATATTTAGACTAGCATTAGACAGATCAATCAAAACAAATTTCATCATTCTCTATAAATGAAATTTTTCTGCTATTATAAGCCTTTCTTTTCCCTCTGTCTTCGCAACTGAATATTCATACTATAAAATTCCCCACGATGTAATAAAATGCAAAAAAGAATAACCCTAATGATATATTCATTAATCGGCAATCGGCGGTGCAAGCAGATTAATTATTTCGAAGACAATAAATTATACTCTTTCATTCTCTGAATTTATTATATTAAACTTGTTTTCGCAAAATTGAATAAAATTTCTAAATTTAATTAAGCAATAATTCACCTTCCAATATTTCTTTCTTACTAAATTTTGAATGTGGAATTTTCACGGCCACCTCCTGCAAAAAAAAAAAAATATTTGGAATGTTGAGATGAGACATTCAGCATTACATATTCTTTTAAATTTATAATAAAAAATGATAACCGTACATTAGAATTAAATTTCAAATTTTCAATAAAAATAATTCACCGGAACCGAAATCTATGACTTAAACTTAGCTTGGTAAAGGATATCTCTGATTTCAAATTTCAGTTTAGTGATAATATTATTACCGGTTTATGTGATGAAACAGTGAAAACGATATGCAAAACAGTTTTTCCTTTCTTATTTCAATAGAAAAATTTCATATATAATGCAAACACTTCTTACTCGTCCTTTATAAATTGCTGATTTGACAACTGAAAAGCCGCCAGCTCCTAGCAAACCAGTAAACTGAACAGCATTTGGATCGATTTCCTTCGCTAAACCTTTCGCTAGCTGTACATGATTTTGAGGGAAAAATCCTTTTTTTCCACTGCCATCCAATTTTTCGCCGTACCACCAACCTTCTTCCCTGGAAAATAAAAATAATCTCAATCTTCATACCAATTTCCGATCTCGACTAACTTCTTAATACCAATAACATTATTCACTAAGTGTTCTATGAAAGAGATCCCACATTCTATTCCAGCTACATCACAAAGAAAATTATTTTATTTCCTATAAAAGTTGAAATTATATGGTGTATGTTATAGAATTAAAGTACAGCTTCCTGAATCACAAGCTATCAATAGAGGGATCAAATGTTATATCATTCGATTTAATCTTTTCTGCTAGCACGCATTCAGTATAATTGAAAATTTGATACTCCAGGAAAAAAGGGGAAAAAAAAAGGCTCTAACCCATCTCGACGTATCACTTTGATCGTTGCTCCACGTTTCAATTTCAGTTCATCCTTCCTTTTTGGCGTGTAATCATAATTTGATTCAACAACAATTGACTTCTGCGGTTTCATATCATCATGACGAAACCGAACATCATCTGTATTGTTTCATTTCATTACATTAATTTACTTCAATATTGTACAACTTTGTTCATGTCATATATTCCTTATAATATATAGTCTAAGCATAATCCTTTATACGTAATCTTAATCCATAATCCTCTCAACAATACGAACAAAAGTGTCTAAACTTATATTAAATAAATTTAAGATAAACAATTCGTAGCCTGAGACACTAATAATATTTCATAAACAAAAATTAAGTATAATTATTGCCAATTAAAACTGATCTGCAGATATTAAAAACTAACTGTTATCAGTATCAATACCAGCAAATATGTCAGCAATTGAATGTGATTTTCTTTTCGGTTGAGAAAATATTTCTGGCCGATCGGGGACATTATCGTTCAATGATTCAACTGTACATGCACGCGAAGTTGATGGATGATTGGCAAGTGTCTTCGGCAATAAACTCTTCTAAAAAAGAAAAGAGTGAATCTATCTACATAAAATATCTTGTTAGAATAAAGAAGCAAAAAAAAAAAAAGAAGCAGTCACAAAAAACATATAAATAAAAAAAAATTCTATGCAGAATTCTTCCAAGAAGATAAATAAACGTCTGCAAAATGATCATTGCAGCAAAACGATTGCATTAAAACAAAAAAAAAAAAGAAAAATTCTTTGGCATTGCTCTGTGACTTAGATAGAACAAATAACAGATGAAATTCCAAAAATTGCACTTCAGAATT
>KZ270191.1:10554-21760 GCA_002249935.1 Onchocerca flexuosa
GTGTTGGTGCTTGTTAGGATGGGTGGTACCATGATTGACAACCTGATTGGTAGTTTGGGCGTGGTTTCAGGTTTTTACAATCTGACTGATTATTAAGAGTACCATAATTTGATTTGTTGTAATTGATATTGCAAACTAGCTATATACGGCAACGCTTCGCTTCGTGTCCAATTAGTCTATAAAAATAAAAATATCCGCTCACTTACTTTTACTTGTCATAGGTTTGACAGATAAAGAGAAAATAGGTATATTTACATAAAAACACGCTTCTATTCGAATGCAACATTGTATCAAAATTTCAAATCAATCGGTGAAGAACTTGAAAAGTTATGTAAAAAGTAACAATGAACATTTGCATTTTTATTTATATAGTTTACTTTTGTTTATCCTAAAATAGATAAAGTGGGAAATGAAGAAAAAAAAGATACGATTTGAGATTATATGTAGATCATTCCTGCTGTTGTCTTTATTTATAAGTTCTTCATAATTTGATAATTGTGTTCCATTGATAAATGCTCGAAAATGAATTAAGCAATGTACTTGTTTTTTGCATCAATTTCAGACCGAAAAATGAGTGATGTCGATGTACCACCTCGTGAAGAAGAAGAAGAAAAGGAAGAGAAATGTGTGGCGACAAAAGAGAACGATGATGGTGAACAGAGAAATGATCAAAATGTATTAGGTAGTTTTGCTTGTTATTAATTCATTTTTCATTTCACCATTCGTGTTGTCTAAGTCGAAGAGAAAATAAGCAAGCAAAAAAATAAAAATAAAAATAAAATAAAATAAAATAAAATCAAGGTGTAAAGAATCTGTTGAGATGAAGTCGATTTAAGAAACTCTATGATTGTTTTTATTGTTAAGCTCCGGCAGATGGTGAGGAAGTGGATCATGTATGTGTTTGTGCTACGGAAGATGAAGATTGTACACCGCTCGAATTACCTCTTGCATCAGATGGTACCTTGCCATGTTCCACTTTGTCGCATTCTTTTCCAAAAGCGGTCGGATTGAAGTATAAAAACCCCGCAACAGGCTTATTTCGTAGCCTTCCGTAAGTGATTCTGTGTTTTCTTGATTTGTTCTCCCATTGTAACATAAAATTTATAAGACTTAGCATAAGTGTTTATCGGATTATTGATTATATCCTTTTGCAGAGTGGATGAGGAGAAAAAGTGTGTGATGGCACCGAAAGGAGGTTGGCATGGTCATCGCTATGTAGCGATCATCGATGATTGTAAGTTTTGTAAAAATTTATCCTCCCTTTTTGGGATTCAGGATTACACACCCTGGTGAAGTGGTAGCAGCATTAATGACAGTTCGGTTTCTGTTCCATCTCACATATTGACGCTTTATTTATGCTGTTGACACGTTCAGCTGGATGTTTTAGCGTTATCGTCAAGTGACAGACTGGAAGGACAGTGCGGACAGACTGATCGATTAAACATGCCCGTTGATCTATTCGTCCGCAATCTATCATTCAAAACTACTGAGGAACAGCTCAAAAAGTTTTTCGAGCAGTACGGTGAAGTGCAATACGCTGAGGTTCCATTCTTAAATTTACATATCAGCACAAATGATTACTTCTTTTTTTCATAATTTTATTTTGACATTTTCTTTTTTTAGTTCTACATAAATTTTTGGAATATTTATTTCGATAGTTTATACTACACTAACATTCAGCCATCATCAGCTAATTGTAAATGGAAGGAGGGAGAGGAATTCAATGGTTGATATTATAGCAGTATAGGTGAACGTAATCTGTCTTAACACCTGTGGTCCTGTGAATTATTACGCAATTTTTTTTATCCAAAAAAAATTTTTTTTTGTTCAAAAATTTGGCAAAAATTGGTTTTTCTGAAGGAAAAATCGGTGGTTATGGAGATATGTTGCTGTAATATTAATGGTAGAGGTTTTTTTTCAGGTGAAAAAGGATTACCGAACAGGTCTTCCTAGAGGATATGGTTTTATCAAGATGAAAACTTTAGAAGATCAAGAAAAAGTGTTAAAAGAAGGCGATTTCTACATTGACGGTCGCATGGCCCAAGTCAGTGGTAATTTTGTTTCTAAATTTTTTTATTATGTTCTGTACAAACTTAAAGTGTCTTTCAGGTAAAATACCCGGATCATGGACAGGATGGCGGCGACCAGGATGATCGAATTACAACGAAAATATATGTAGGCAGAGTGTATGCTGAAATTACGGAAGGAGATCTTCACAAATTATTTGATGAAGAAGCGAAAAAAATATCATCACTTGCCAAGGTATTTTGATCATATGTTTAGAAATGTAAAATTTCCTTTCTTTTCCTCTCTGTTATAGTTGCTAGCTATGGAAATTGGTAAAACACATTTTTGTAATTTCTATATGAAATGTGAAATATGGGATGGTTTGTTTGATATTCTGTAAAAGATCAAGAGAAGAAAGCACAATCGAACCACTACTTCTTAATTTGCATATAATGACATAGTTCATCTTCTTAATATTGATGTTGATGTAATCCATTTGCTCTCTTTTTCGATATATTTGAGAAATAAAAATATATAAAGAATCGTTTATGTTGTAGGTTGAGCGAGTATTCCTACCTAAGCCATGCCGTGGTTTCGCGTACGTGTCACTCAATGATCCGAAAGTAGTTAAACGTCTTTGTCAGATTCGCGATTTCGTTTGTGCCGGTAAAAGTATTTATGTCAGTATACCTCGCCCAAAAAAACAGGAATCGGAACCCGTTCGTTATTCTGGAATGAGGGATTATCGTTCGCATCCATATCGATCATCTTACGGTCGATGGGATGATGAGCCAATAAATCGTAAAGGTTATTACAATGATGATCCATATGCTGGGCGAACACGAAGCTTATTTGACGACTTTCCATCTTCTGGTGGATATGGTAGTCGTTCCGGAGACATGTATGGTGGAGGCGGGTATTCAGGAAACAGTGGTTACGGATCGGGTGGTTCATCTAGAAGCTGGCGATAAGGCGACAAACAATTTCTTGTGTTATTCATTGTTACTAAATTTTGTTTTTTGAAAATTCCTTCACTGCGATGTTGTATGACTTTGATCCGATTGGATCTGCGCGGAATATCCTCCTTTGTATTTCATCCCATGGAAATTTGTACTTTATAAATATATGTGCTGAATAGTTCTGATTTATATTTATTTTGTCCAGTAAATATTAGTGAAAAAAAAAAATTCGAATACCCATACAATGCTTAAAGAAACAATTTTTCCCGAAAGAAATACACTGACCAGAAATTGATGAGGTTTTTAGTTTCTTATTATCGTTCTGATAAAAGAAAGAAATATGAGATACAATAAGATACTATAAGAATACCAGTAAAGTAAGATGATATTTTAAAAAATGATTTTCCGCGCAGATAATTCATTTCACTATGAGGATCGACTACGGAAGTTATTCTAAGGAAAATGAAAGAATCACAGCTTTTCACTAAAAAACCCCACAATCCCACAAATTAAATCAGGTCACGTATGACATGAAATGAAAATGCGGAACAGTTAAATTTACTGTCCCTATGTAGAAAAAAATCTATTCGAAATTAACGAACATCAGAAACTAGCGATGTAGTACATAACAAATATAACTCTGTCTGCTGCGGACAACACAAAAAGGCTAGCTGGGAAATATTCACAGGGTATTCAATTAATACGGGAAACTTTCTAAGTGGACTCATCATCTGAAGGTTGTGCAACTATCAGTTTCTGATGACATTGTCGCTTGAGTGGCGGCGATTCTTCACCAAGCATCGCTTTCTCCATAATTTCTGTGACAAGATGTGGATTTGTTTCTTTCAGTAATCGCCAAGCGTTTGATGAAAACACGGAAGGATTGGTGCGTAACTGTAACTATCAATTTGAATAGCCGGTGATAATGTAAATACGTTAGCACAAAAAGCATGTTTATTAAAATCGGGAATAGAAATGAATTGGAACTGATTGAAATTTAAAGCAATTAGAGAAGCAATGAAGCAAAAAATGAGAGCATAAAAGCAGGTATGAGTTATATCATTTTAAAACAAAAAAATGCAAAAACAAAGATCAAAATGCATCTAAATGAAAATGAAAGCAAAGTTAGGGAATCCTTCAAATATGTGTGTGTAGAAAAAGGAAAACGTGGTTCTAAAGTCATCCACAAACTCACCAAATCAACCACAGCTCTTCGAAGTATTTTACAATTGTACAGATCGGCTAAATACAGCATCTCCCCGATATTATTTTTATCAATCTGGGTGCAAAGTTCTCGTTCGCAAATCAATTTAAGATCATCAATTTGATATCTTTCTGCTAATATCAGTACATTTGCTATTTCGCTATCCACTTCCATTTCCCCCGTATACATGTATCGCAGCATACATCTTAAAAATGCCATAAAATGATCGGAAAGATTAACATAAATCTTTCTCAAATGAATACTACAAACAGTGAAATAGCAAAAAAGTAAAGCATTAACTAAAAGATGACGGTAAAAATAAAGTATATGATTTAAAAAAAAAAAAAAAAATCCTATTATCAACTTTGTTTTGCAAAATACCGAAAATAAAGAATGTTAAATACCTAACAGCCTCATATTCAGCATCTTCAATTATAACTTTCTTCTCTGTGCTTTCTATTAATTGATCATATGAAAACATCGCTTTAAATACCTGCAACAAATGATAAGCTTATACTTGGTTTAGTATAATGGCTAGTTTTCCAAAACATATTATTTTCGTTTCATCCTATCAACATATTTTATATCTCCTCACTGCTTAGTATATAATTATAAGCGAAGCTTACCTCTGAATGAGCTGATAAAACAAATTTATTAACAGGAATCTGTTTTCCTGAACATTCTAAAACGCAGTCTGCCATAAAACCATCATCAAATGCTGCTAATTGCCGCTTTATAAAATCACCACTCACCTAAATCAGGCACGGCTGGTGAAAGAATTTTGATCAGAAAACCAATGACTGAAAAATACAAAAGCTACCTACCGTTCGAGCATTTGTATTCAACAACTTCCAAGAATTGTAACACTGAGTACGATTTATGTCCGGCAACAGTTCAATATGACATGATATAACAAGTGAACCGTCATCCCGTACACAGTTCAGAATCTAAAAAACTATGAAAATTATCTGCGAATCATGATTGTTCATTTATCATCGCATCGCTATCTTAACATGATGACAAAGAAAAAAATAAGGGAAAAATGACATTCAGTGCATCAAAGTTCATAATAGTATTTAAAAGAATCCAGTTTCTTTATTGGTGAACTTCTCAGAGTGACCTCTTTCAATGTCAGTGTATGGAAAAATTTTTTATTATTCCAAACAAAAGCGTATAAAATTTAAATTAAACCTCCATCGAACTATAGCTTTCTTTTTCCTTTGCAGACTTCATCAATTACATTCATGAAGCATACAGTATTTCTCTAAAAACAAATTCAACATAAAATAATTATTTCCTGATTAATTACGAATAAATGTTTACACCTTTTGTTTGGGGATATTGCGCAGTCCCCAGGAATGTCCACCTTTCGGAGGTTTAGCATGAAATTCACCAACATTGACATTACTGAACAGCGCCACTTCTTTATCGTTTAAAAAGTGAAATCGATATTCCACTTTGATGCGTACCTGAACAAAAATTGTAACATTCATGATGTCTTTTTGCCCATGAAAAATGGTGGAACTGAAAGGCAATAAAAATGAAAAAATGATGGCCGAAATGGATGCATAATTATATGGTAGATTTATAACTTCTGCATGTAATTCATAAATGCCATTGTGCGAATATCAAAACAATACATACCTCTTTCGTTGGTGATGTGGAAGACATTTTTAGGAATAACGAAACATTATTTGCATTTTCGGCTCGTTTTCCGCCCGGATATAGACATAACTGCCAAAAAGCTTCTGGAAGTTGTGGATGACGAAATAAACCTGTTCGCAAGCAATTTCCTGGCAGTGCAAGTTTCACGAGAGTCGTGAAATTCTCGATCTACAAGGATCTATGTAGGAGAATTCATAACAATTAAAGACCTTTTATACATATGAATCATTTAAGTCAATTTAAATCAATTTTAATATGGTATGGTCCCCTTGGAATTTCCATAACTCTTAGATTATATTTCCTTCAATTAGTTATGAATCGGAAGTAATGCTGAACTTAGAACTTTTCTTTCTTTATTATATATATACTTATAGTTTGATACAAAAAGTAAGCCTTCCTTTAACTATCGCAAATGTTTCCAATATTGGAGCAACTATATCTGATTATTTCTCGATGCCAGTAAAAAAGCGATTTCCCATGAATTCAGAATTCCTCGCTTAACAGAAAAATTAAATTCCCAAAGATTTTGACAATCAAAATCCCATCAACATCTAGCAATAAAAATTCATCTTCTCGATCTCTTATCTTTTAATGACAAAATTCTTATTGCAATTTTCCAAGCAAGGAAAGATGTCATGACCTTCCATATCCATTCTTCTGTCTGTCACCCGGAATCGAGGATAGTAGCAAATATTTTGTTTCCATATTAATTAATAACTTAATTTTGCGATTTTTTTTACCCTATGCTACTAGCATTCGCATCGATTATGCTCGATTTTTCACCAGTTATTATTTAATATTCCTTTTCGATTCTTTTTTAAATCACATGATCTAACAATCATTTTATCCTTTATTTTGTTAATAATTGAGCGATGTTTTTTCCTATTTTTCATGAGTGTTCAAACAATTAATCTTCCATCACATCAAATATCACCGAAATAAAAATACTTTAATTGTTCGTTTTTCTCTTTCTCGTAATCCAGTAATTAACAAAAATATAATTATTACCGACAATAATTAAGCAAAATTTTTCAATCTTACCTTCCATTGTTGACTAAGATGTAAAGCATCCACAGGTGTAATATAAGAATTCTTCGTGTAGGTACTGGGCGACATATCGCACGCATACTTCTCTGACTTATTCATAACGCTAACACCTGAAAATCATAACCAATTTAATGCGATATTATAAACATACAATATGTTTTGAAATAATTATTCTAGGAAATTGAAGATGTAATTATTGTACATTATACGTAACTTTCAACAATAGAACGAATATGACGAGATAATGTAATGTATCATCAATTACTATCTTTATATATCTACATTCGAAAATTTTCATTCAAAATTAATTCCAAAAAGGATGAATAAATATTAAATGGTAAAGGAAATCATCTTCGCAAGATAACGCAATTTGTTCATATTAAGTGAAAATGTGCTGTTCTTTAGTTAAAAAAGCTTTTAAATCTTCTTTTTTTCTTTTCAATTCATAACAAAAAAAGAAAAATCTAAATATTGATTTCAAGATTGCACAGAAAGATTGTGAGAATGAATGTAAACATCATTCTATGCGACATCGATAATATAATAATATGATATAATATGATACAGCACTACGACTAAACATTTATCTGATCCATTACATGTCTTGAACCATAGATTTGGCGAAAAAATTCCCACTACTTCGATCTAAAGCAAAATTTAAAAATCAATAAAAACGATATTTCTCATTTAGCCTCTCTCAGATATCTCAAATTCCCGCAAATCAATGCCTTCCCAAAGAGTAAGTAGGAAATATCTCATAAAGTAAGCCAATAATGCACATATGAATAATTAACAAGAAAAAACACGATAACGAACACTTTCCTTGTGTCTACTAACGCCTATTTGACCTTTTGACCCGTGCAAACCAACGACTACTTGATTGCATCGTCATCCAACAAAACGTCAAAGATTAACTACCATTCACATTTAAAACATGGTTAATTTAACAAATTTGATGACATGACCATCGAATTATATGATACCGTCTAAGCTCTACGTGGAACGTGCGACGCGCTATCCCTGACCATCACGTCAAATAACAACGTGAAAAAAATAGCCACGTCACGCTCACGTCCCGCACAGAAAAAAAACAGTACACTGAGACCGAACCGCTGAATACTTATTTTTATGCAAAAATCCTGTCCATCAATGGCCACCGGCCGACTTTCCAGATTCCGGCTGAAGAAAAATGGTTAAATTGTCTACCGGGATTTATTCCGGGATGTATTCCGGATGTTTTCTTTAAACCCTGGAAGGAAAATGGTGGGTTGATTAGCCTAGTTGAGTCGGGTAATAATTTAATTTAGTAAATATTAATTAGACATTATTCATTACTCATTAATGAAAATAATAGCTTACTAAATAAATCAGACGAATTGAATTACCACAGCGAGAGAAGGTGACAAATGCTTCACTAACACTTGTAAAATCCTGTTTTTAGGAAAGTTTGATCCGGAAACCGGAAATAGGTGATAATATTATTATTGTAATACTCGTGAAGTGTTAATGCAAGTAATTTAATCAGTTGAGGACTTTAAAAAATATAATTCTGTTTATTATCGTTATTGTTGTTATGATTGTATTTTATTATGTCGCATAAAATTGCGACGAAATTATAGAACGAAATGGGTAACGATGATGCGAAATTGATATCGAATATACGAGATCAGCTGGATCGTCTTAAGCTGCAACTGAATGAAATTGAAAAAGAAAAGTTAGATTTCCAACTGCATTTTAATATATTCCTATGATATAAATAAACTTTATGATTCGTAAAATTGTTTCTCAAGAAAGATAAAACAATGTGGAGGAATTTTCACCAAAAGTATTTCTTGCGAAGCCTCGAATTTCATTTAATATATGTGAATTTTAAATTAGATCTTGGATTTTTATGATATATTTTATTTTATCTTATCATAGTCTTTCACAATCTCAGTATGTTCTAAAAAGGTTATTAGATTTCGCAAATATATACTAGTATAATTATTATCAGACGAATTTTTAGAGATTCGTTGGATAACGATGAATATGTGGAGATGAAGAATGATACAGTGGAACAGTTGAAGGTGATACACTTATTTGATGAAGCTTAACATTATTTCACATTTTCTTGCCTTTTGAGGAATTTCCAATTTCCTTTAGTTTTGTTGGATAAAATTATATCGAGGAATTTTTATAAAATTTCGGTTTTTTTTTCGGAATTGAAACGAACACTGGATCGTATGAAATGTGGTGATGTTTCGTTAATTGATCAATTGACTGCTACAAAAATGGTAATTTCACTGTGAATATTTTTTATTAGAGAGGGAGATATTTAATACAACTAATGGAAATTCACCAAACATAAAATTTTATATTTAATCAGTTTTTCATTAGAATGCAATATGGATTATTTGTTAGAATTATAAAGAAATTATTATTTGTTAGAATTATAAAGAAATTATTCTTGTACATATGCATCATTTATTTATTTAGGCGATCCAAAGCGCAATCAGTGAAGCATTTAGAACGCCAGAAATTGTGGCTATTTTTGCTAAAAAAGAACCTGCCTTACTTCGACAGAAACTAATGCAGGTTAATTTTTCGATAAATTAGAATTTCTTATAATAAGAGTGAGACATAGCCTTAGAGATTTGGATCATCGATGTGGAGGTAGAAGGAAAGAATATCATAAAATACCGAGAATAGAACATTCGAAAAATTGCTTAATGATATAGTGTGGGTACATGATATGATTATCCAATGATATAGTGTGGATACATGATATGATTATCCAATTTAAGATCCTGAGAATAGAGTATTTAGGAAATTGTTTGGTTTATCAGTAAGGTGTGGACGTATCTAGTTTAGAATACTGAAATCAGAACATTTGAGAGATTGCTTAGTTTATTGATACCATTTAGATATGCATGTTTCCTAATTTTTTAGATAGAAACCGAACATCGCTTACGAAAGATATCTGACGAAGTATTTAAAGCCAAGAGATTGGAAATTCTATGTGCCTTGTATAAACTGAACGATCACCTATCAGATGAAGAGCGAAATATTATCGAAGATGCATCTAAAATCCCTGATTTTCAATTTGAATTAGCATCTGGCCATTTGAGTTGCGATGAATCTGTTATCAATGTTAACTTATAGTACTGATACTCAAATTTTCGTGGTTTTTGTTTGAAATACTAGCTTCTAACTTATTCAGAATCAAAATATATTTTTTTGGTTAAAATGAAATATTATATTTTTAAACTGAAAATATCTCAAATTGTTCTTAAAATGTTTTTTAAACAATCTCAGTTATATGTTTGTTATTTTAAGCAGACTAATTTTTTGTTTTTTTTTTTGATATCTGTTGATCGAATGGAAGTACGGCCTATTACTAAGGGTTTTATGATAAATAGTCTTCCTGTGTGTTTGTTAGCCAGTATTATTATTATTATTATTTTCTATTGGTGATCTTTTTTTTTGATGCTTCTATGTTCATTAACTATTGCTGGGAATTCAGTTTAGCTTTTTGTGATTTATGTATTAAAGCATTTTGTGATAAAGCTGATAAGTTTTTGTCATTTATACATTCGATTCTTATATAATCTTCAATTTATAAATTATTGCGAAATTGCAGCGATTCAATTCATCAGATGGCGAATCATAAATGTTGGACATTTCCTGGCGAGAATTATTCTCCATTCATTAAGATATTCAGACAAAGTTCATTATAGCTTTTTATCAATCAATTAATGAGGAAATCCATATAATTTTCATTCCTTCCGTAAAATTCTCTTCGATTGTATCTTTTACACTCTGCTTTCATAGCATTGCATCAATAATAGGATGGAAACATAACATCATTAAATATTCTATCATATTGACGATTGGATTTTCAAGTCATTAACATAAACATAATAATTAGTTTCACTTATGTCATATTTTCTGAGAGTTTTATTTTTCACTTTTATATAACATTGCAAAATTATATCAAGAATGATATAATGAGCTTTTCACATTTTTTTGAATTTATATAGAAGAATTATGCCAAATTAGTTTATTTCATATAATTCATTTTGCAGAAAAAAATCAATTCGTGGGTCAATAGTAATTTCCGGTATTATGATCGATATAATCGTAAATTTTCATTTCAATTACTAGTAAAGCGATAATTAATAATTAATAAGAAATCTTTTATATTAATTTTTTCGATATTTCAATTCTTTTTTTTATCTTTTCTTCTATAATCATATTTTCCCATATGATTTTCCTCGTCTTCTCTTATTGCTCAATTAATGAAATTGATGACATTTTGAAAAAAAAAAAAAAAAAGAAAAAAAAG
>KZ270194.1:2053-14119 GCA_002249935.1 Onchocerca flexuosa
TCTTAACCGTGAAATTTATTGAGAGCTCTTGAATTCTTGAATTATCGCCGAAACCTCAAACTTGGATAATTAAACCTTTATCATTAAATCTGATAACGCGATAAGACACGTGACAATTACAATTCAATCAGCAAAACTATTCCAATGACAATTTCATGATCTAAACGAAGATATAGACCAAATATAATTCGATACATTCAAATAACCGACCTCATGATAGCACATTCTTTGACAAAATGATCCCTGTAGTCAGACCGTCTTCTTATTTATAGAGAGAAGATCCCGCTAGAATTTGATTTATAATAAGGCGCCATTTTAGCGCTCGAGAGCGCGTCGCTTTTGGCGCGTAACCTTGACTACAAAAAGAATAAAGTACAAAGCCATTTGATCTATAAACAAGAAACATTCACATCCGATAAGATTAACAATCATTAGAAAATCAAAGAATCACTTATTTTCTTATACTCCTCGCGATTTCAGCGACACTTGCTCGAATCTGAATGAGATTCGAAAAGTTATGCTAACTTTTGTTTCAATTTTCTTTTGTCAATTTATCATCTGAAAATGAAAAGGGCCACTATTTTTATTGATATGCAATCCAGCAGGATAAACAAAGCAATTTTTACATTTCAAAAAAGAAAATCTTAAAGATTCAACCAAAGTAAACTCATCATAATCAAGAAGTATCAACGAGTGAATAATTTTAAAGATTGCTAAACTAGATGCACTGCTTCGACTTAGCTAAGGCTAAATTATAATCGAATTCGTCTGTAAACATAGTGCTTTGCCTTTTTTAGAAGCTACGCTTTAGAAGCAATGTTTAGATGATTCGTTGTTGTGTTATGGAATTTCAAAATTTTGCCTTCCACGAATTCAAACAGAATGACGCATGAGTCTGGTTCCTAATTAGTACACTTTTGCTCAATATATATATCCTAGTAATTTATGTATACTAAATTTTTATTTTCAAAATCTCATGATATGCATATCGGCCAGCAAGCACAATATGTATATCAGCGCACTGAATATGAAACGTGAAGATTATACGTAAAGCAAAGATTAAGTTCCTAGTAATGCACATGGAAATAGAGGTTTGAACTGACCAAAAGCTCTTCACAATAAGTCAATTTGTCAGCAACAATTTCACTTATTTAGATTATGTTTTTTTTAACTGTATTATTACTGTTCGTCCATTTTCTGGTCGTTTTGGCAATCCCGAGACCATTATGTTGTAAGTTGTAGCGCATTTCCGTTATAATTTATGATATTTTCCTACTTGGTTCATTTGATCACCATAGAATCTGCTTCGTGCAGTAAACTTACAATATGTATGGCTGAATCATGCATGTCATATTTCACGTGAAGAGTTGGCAGAAATATATGGTAATGTTCAAGCCAAAGTTACGGGGGATATAAAGAGAATGAGGTTTTAAATTTTTTGCTGAAGCTGTCATAACGAATGTGAAATTTTTACACAAGGTCAGATTGTGTTCATAGATGTTCCTCAGGGTCACTTCGAGGTTTTCCTGAAAAATTACAACATTGTACATCCAGCATTATTTGCCTCGGAGAGCATCTCATCAACACGAATTTCCGAATTTGTGAGCATTATCGAGGAAAAGAAAAAACAATCACCCGTCTCAACCGGTAAATTGTCGCTCCATAAAGAAATGACTGATGCGCCTAATATCAGATTGGTTTGAAGCTCCGTTTTAATTCAGAAGGGACTTCGCAGAATCAATTTCATTTACAGAAGGCAGAAATGAATGTTGATGTGAATGCATAATCTGAAAATGATATTGTGGACAGTAATTTATGCATTCTTATTGTTCGCTACAGTTTTTGCCGAATTTTATACATCCCTTGCTTTGCTAGAAACATTGATTGAAGCTGAAAAAGCTATTCCGGCAATTATTAATGGTTACGTGGAAAAAGAGTTGGAAAGACTTGATTATCTAAAGAAGTAAGCGATTAATTCTTTTACTCTTCATTCTTCACTATAATGTTAACTGATACCAAAAGTCATGAAATTATGATTATATCTTCCTATTTCTCTGACAGAATCTATAGCACAAGTGCCAGTAGTAAACAAACCAGAGTGATTGATGAAACTTCCGGAAATAAAACTAATAACTGTTATTCCGATTGTTAAAGGTATTTTAGTGATGAATTTCTGTGACATTGTCAATATTCTTCCCACTCTCTTTCCGCAACAGCTGATATAATTTTAGGTTCGTTCAAGAAGTACAAGATAACAATGATAAATCTATGACAAATAGTGAAGAGGCGATAAGACATCCAATCAATGCCTTTCTACTCATTAAAGAGATGATAAAAGGCTGGAACAAAGCACTAAAGATTATGCGACTTAATTCGGCCAATGATGTCATCCGTAACTTTACTCGTCAGAAAGTTATTAAGCGTCTCAACTATCCCACAGAGGTTCTTTTTTTTTTTTCGCTTCACAATCCTCTCTTTTTTTTCCTGAAAAGCTAGTTTTAAAAATGAATGTCCATCTGGTGAAAATATATTTTGAATTTTATTATGGTTTCTCCAAAATCGATAAAGTGCTTTTTCCCATTTGAACGTTAATGTCATGAAATGAAAAGCAGAAATGTATTTAGTTCATCAAAAAGATTTAAACAAATAATTCTTGCTATTCAGGCTCTGTCAAGTTTTTGCGAGCGATAATTTGAATTTAATCCTTTATGGAAATGATTTGCTAAATTCATTTTCACTTTTTATTGACTACTATTTGATGTGTGCTTAGTAAGTTGAGACATGAATATGTCACCAAATAATTAGTATTGCACTAATCTGGATTGTGCAGGAGGATCTATCAGGCGCAGTTATTAGTTTATTACGTTTGCAAGACACGTATAAAATGGATACCAAGGATATTGCTAATGGGAAGATCCTAAATTCTCAAATGCAAGCTGTTACTTTAACTGGTTAGTTTTGATTCTTTAACTATAAAAAACATTAGATAAGGAAATGCTCTTCTTTCTTTTTTACCTTCTTTTGCTATCTTCAAGATCGAGAGAATCTCGAAAAAAGAAAATATATCAATTCTAGAATTTCGGATGTTGCAGCTGGTGATTGTTTTGAAATTGGTCGTGTGGCGTACCTTACAGTTGACTATTATCACACTATTATGTGGATGCAGGAAGCGCGAGAACGTGTCGAGAAAGAAGCCATCCCAACGGTGAACCTAGAGGATATACTCGAATATTTGGCTTTCTCACTGTATAAACAGGGTAATCTGAAACAAGCTTTGCTACTTACAGATGAATTGTATCGCATGAGTAAGTCATTTGTCATTGAATTCTTCCTCAATAGAAATAATCCTTAGCTTTATTCTCATAATGATGTTATGCAATAGCAGTGAAATTTGGTTTCCTAAACAGGATGAGCTATGTCATTTAATGGCAGGTTGGTTATTCGTAAATTCCTGCTTAGCACGAATTGTTTTACTCTGCTCGAACTATAGATCCGGATCATCCACGAGCAAAAGGCAATATAAAAGGGTATAAAGTTTTGCTGAAAAATAATAGAATCCAAAGCAACGATATGCAACGAGATATTCTATCAATAAATAATATACGACAAGATAATGAAGTGGACGAAGGTGTATTGCTGACGTACGAAACATTATGTCGACAAGAAGTGCATTTTGTAAGTGTCCCGCTTTTAATTCTTTCATGTAAAGATCAGACAAGAACAGTCAAACTGATTAAGCTTTCCAGTAAGACAATGCATCACAAACTATTACATATTTAGTATTATTCCAGTTTTGTATTTGGATTGAATATATTTTGCTAGAGAAACTTGCCAACTCGGAATTTCGAGATTTATTAATTTTGAATTTGGCGGAATTTTTTGCAGAGGAGAACGACAGAATCGTGGTTATATTGCTACTATAAAATGGATCATCCGTATTTGCGTCTGGCACCATTCAAAGTAGAAGTTGTTCGCCAAAATCCGTTAGTTGTGTTATTCTACGATATTATGTCGGATGAGGAATCACGAGTCATACAAATGCTTGCAGAACCTAAGGCATGTTTAGTGCTTCTTTTTGTATTATGGTACTCTATACTCATTCTCAAAAAGCAAGAAAGGGAGTAGATTGAAAAGTGATAATTGTATTTATTGTAGACTAGCACAATTGGTATCACAGTAATTTCAGTTCAAACTGGCTATAATTCGCAATTTTTTAACTGGGAGCTTTAATCCGCCTTGCTCTCGTATTCTCATGAGGTAATTGTTCAGATATTTTATTATTTCAATTTTGCGAGAAATAAAATTTGTATTAAATTATATATTAACTTTCAATTATGAACACTGATCTGTTCAATAAGCCTGGAGAGAAAAAAAATTCATCTTTTATCTGATGTAAATTTTCGTTGGATAATGAATTCATTCTCAGTGCTTACTTGAAATCGATGGAGCATGAAACAGTTAAACGCATTGACAGACGTCTTGAATTGGCAACAAATCTCAAAGTAGAAACTGCGGAAGATCTTCAGGTCATTCCTTCAGACTCCTGAATTTCAAAACAGAGACCAGAGAAATTCAAAACCATGAGAATTATCATTTTTCTACAATTCTATTGTTTAAAATAAATTTTCTAAGAAATTGGCTAATAGTAATACAAAAGTTTTTCTACTTTGATTTTTTTTTTTTAAATTTTTTTTTTTAATTTATAGAATGTACAGTTTTATTGGCAAAATATTCAAAGCATATTTTGGCCAAAAAAACTGTACATTCTATAAATTTTAGTCACTTTGAACATCTAAAACGTTTCAGGTCCATAATTATGGAATTGGGGGATATTTTCCACCTCATTGCGACTGTGCACTGATAAGTTTTGTCTCTATCTTTGTTCTACTTTTTATCATTAATGTGTTATTATGCATCGATGAGATTGTTTAAGTTTCTTGTACAAAATATGCTTTGAGTGAGAAACTTTAAAAATTAGATAATGAAAACGATAAGACTTTATAGAAATGAATAATTTTTGTATACAAGACCAAAGTAGATTTTTCGAGAATGTGCACATCGCTAGCAATTTGTTATTTGGAAATTTAATAACAGAAGATTGCATTTTCAGAATGGAAATCTTCGCTTCGAAAAATTGGGAACTGGGAATCGAATAGCTTCAGCTGTGATCTACGTACTCATTTATTTCCTTTTCTGAATGATTTTTGGATTATTCAATCCTTTCATCTGAAAACATTCATGCAAATAATTATTTTCATTTTATTGCAGATGACTGAACCAGAAATCGGAGGTCGAACAGTATTCTTAACCAATTTGAAAATATCCGTATCGTGCATCAAGGTGAGTTGTTCAATATTTAGTGCCGCGCGTCAATGACGCTGTCTTGGAAGCGTAATAATTGATTGTGAAGCTAAGGAGAATTCGTGAAGAGATTTAGGAGTTAAAAGCCTTTCCTTTTGATGTGCTTTTTTTTATAAGAGGACCTAGATATAACGCAATTTATTCTCCCAACTACGTTATAATACAGTCGACGCGGTATTTCAGTAAATAATTATTCAAATTTGCAAAAAAAAAGGAAGGAGCGATCGTAGTTGATAATGAAAAAGAAAAAATTAGAGTGACGTTGAAGCTGTTGTTGTTCTGTAGTGTATAAGCTGGATAAGGTCAATAACTGACGAATTTACTTAATATCTGAAAGAAGGAATAGTTTCGGATATTTTACAATAATCATAAAATGCAAAATAAGTTCAATGAACAAAAAGGATTGATACGATTGCCAGAAAATGTACAATTAGTCAAATAATCAATATTCAAATAAAAGCCAACGTAGAATTAGTTAAATGTCTGGACAGATAAAATTTCGAATTTTTCGACATAGACTGATCGCCGAAAATATCTTTTGACGACTTCTGTAGAGAATTGGAATGACTAGTTTCGAATTAAATTTCATACTTCTATGATCTGTTTTTTTTATGTAGGAAATTGAATAAAAAACCCAAACTTAAATTTGTGCAATAAATGACAAAATAAACCGTAACATATATTTCTTTGGAAATTTTTAAATTTTGTGCAAAGTTACACGAAATTTGTTCTAATCTAAAAAAAGTGATACTAAATATGATTGAGTTATTATATTTAAATTATAATATGCTTATTTAATATTTGATTTTTGCAGAATGCAGTCTTGTTCTGGTATAATTTGATGCGTAACGGTGAAGTAGATATGCGTTCTCGACATGTTGCATGTCCAGTATTAACTGGAATCAAATGGATAACGACTAAATGGTTCCATGAACGAGGGCAGGAATGGCGTCGACCATGTGGTTTGAATCGGTTCGATCAGGAACGATATGTAGGTGATTTAGAGGGTTCCCAAGACGAAACATCAGTCAAACATTAATTAGAGAGCATGAAATACAAGGAAGTGCACAGAGAACAATAAAACAATGTCGATTCAAAATCTGGAAGAAAAGTTTAGTAGTTGTGGAATTTTAAGGAGAGAAGAATATTTGAGCTCCTATAAAATTCATGCAAAGGTAACTGAAGTAATAATCGAAATATCTGTGTGATTCTTCTACCAGTGTCTCAATAGAAATAAAGAAGCCAATGCAACGCTGTATAACCATATGTTTTGTTCTTATCGCATGTCTCCTCACCTTCTTCGATATTTCAGTAATCAAAATACCTATAATTTTTCCCAGACACCTCGTTTTCCCTATATTCACTTTTTATTCTTAATAATCATTTTTATTATTACTTGAATCTTTAAATTATAAAAATATTGTAAAAAGCTTAATGACTTCTATTAACGTTTTATTTTTATGTAAATATTCCAGTCATCTTGCTTTTTTCTTTCATTTCATGTTTTTCTAATTTTTCAAATGGATTCAAATGTGCTGTAATTTCGCTGATTTGTGTCGTTTCACTCAGAAATCTTTTGTTCCACTTGCAGCTTGATTTGGAACTTGAAGTTATAAGTATCTTACTTAGTTTGTCTAGAGTCTTTCTCCTTCCAAAAAAAATGGAACTTAAATTTGGTGCGTTTCTGTAGTCGTTCTTCAGTATAACAAACTCCTTTTCGTGTTTTAGCTTGTATTTTAATACATTTGGATTTGAGAACAATT
Organism: Onchocerca flexuosa; assembly: GCA_002249935.1. Lineage (NCBI taxonomy): Eukaryota > Metazoa > Nematoda > Chromadorea > Rhabditida > Onchocercidae > Onchocerca > Onchocerca flexuosa. The sequence goes on from KZ270194.1 coordinate 9,178, forward strand.
AATGAGTCGATTTTATTATATTAAATCTTCAATAATCAATTAACTGTGCATGACACAATATATTTTTCTTCCAATGGTTTTATTTCAAATATTGTTTGAATTGAAGATAAGTTGTTTAAAAAAAAATGAATATATTTTTTATAAAATATTAATGTGGAAATTTTAAAACTCATATTGTGTGTAAGAAAATTTCGCAGAAATATGTTCCGATATAAGGCGTCTCAATTACACCTTCATTCTCTAACTTCTTTGTCATTCGATTTATTCTTAAACTATATTTGTTTCACACAAATTTAAAAATTTTTATGAAAGCAGAAGAAAATGTAGAGAAAAAGAGAAGAATGAAATGCACACATACTCTTTCATCATTTTTGACCCATTTCAGTCAGTTTTTTTCGGAGTATATCAGTCTAAAAATCCTTCTTCATCGTTCGTGCTAACCACGCTTTGTCCAATACTGACAACATTTTTGTAATATAAGCATATCGAAACTATCGAAATATTTTTGCCTGCATCAATAAAAAAAATACTGGACCACCAGTACGTAAGTTCAATATGTTGGGAAGAAGCCGATAGCATAAAATTTGATTTGCAGTTTGGTTGGATTGAAGACTGCCTAGACTTAGGCTTAAGCTTAGGAAACATAAGGCTTAATTAATTGCTAACATATCAAATGTGATCCAATTTGTCGCATGTTCGCAAATTCTAATTCAATTATAAAAATAAGAATGGATCATATTTTGGCACAATCCCACACTTGTATCTCATTTTATCGCTATGCATAAGCATAAAGTTTAGCACCTATATGATCGCTAAACATGTTCGAAAACTCCAATTCAATATATAAAATAAGGATGAATCATATTTTGGCTCATCGCACACTTATGCCTCATTTTATAGCCGTGCAGGAGCATAAAGATTAGTTAATTGCTAACATTTGACCTATAACTTATTTTATCGCGAAATATACGTATATTCTATGTATGGATCATTATTTGGCATACTTGCACACTTGTGTCTCATTTTATCACCATGTATAAGCATAAAGCTTAGTTAACTGCTAACAAACCATCTATTATCTACTCTATTGGAAAACATGTAATTATATTCTAATTCAGCTATAACATTGTCTACGGACTGCATTGCGGCGCACTCGAACAATATTTCTCATTTTAAAGCCATGCATAATCATAAAGCTTAATTAATTGCTAGTAAGTGACCTATGACCTATTTTTGCCCAGAGCATGTGCATAAATTCTAATTTCGCAATATACATGGTTTTGGATTATATTTTGCCGAAACATGATTTTGGATCAAATTTTGTCGCAATCACACACGTACATCTCATTTTATCGCTATGCATTAGAGTAAAGCTTAATTAATTTCTAGCAAATGACCTATGACCTATATCATCGCAAAAGATGTTCTTAAATTCTAATTTGGCCCTGAACGTGATTTTGGATCATATTTTGTCACATTTGTCGCGAATTCGATATCGCGAAACTGCAATTACAAATCCTCTTCATGAATTAACATAAACAATATTGTAAATCATTTAACAACTTACATTCCTTTCTCAGCACTTGAATCTTAACTTGAATCTAGTTTCCATTGATTAATCCATTCCCATTCGCTTGAGTCTTAACAGTCTCTGGTGATAAACCACTCCCATCTGTAACTATATAAATTTGGATGTTTCAAGAAAAGATCTATCTTAAATAATAAAAATTTTATAATTCGGTATGAACGCTACAACTCAACTCTACACAATCTTCTCCAACTTGACTACACGATTTATGCCAATTCGACTAGAAGCGACCAAATTAACTCGATTCTAGACAAGTTAATCCAACTCATTGGATTTACTGGCAACGATAAGCACAATTTCCTGCGCACCAGAGGCGCATGTCCATGAGAAAACAAAGAATCTTTCTTGTCTTTCCAAATTGATACCAGGATCTACCATCCACGAAGAAGATGAGGTCCTGAGTACGAAAATCATTTCAACAAATAGCTGCCATGGGCACGGTCGATCGTCCAGCTCGTGGTATCAATTATCTTTATTTTGCAATTTCATCTTCCCAGTTTCGTTTTGTAATTTTCTATGGAAGTTGTCCTTTGATAATATCGAAGTTGTAGTGTTGATGTAATTGTTGTCGTAATATTTGCTGCATCCATTGATTAACAAAATAATTATAATAAAAGGTTTAATAACCAAGTTTGAAATTTGTTTGCAAGTGAGCGAAACATCAAGATTTGAAGAAACTGTGAGAACAGAAGAAAAGAATTCAATCTTACAGTTTTGTCACTATCAGAAAGAAAACAGCGACAATTTTCATACAGTTTCAGACCGTACTTTAATCCATTTTTTATCTTTTCTTGTTGTTTGTTCTCAGTATCATTTCTTTCTTTTTGTTCAAATACATCTCTCTCCTAGCTGTTATTTTGCTATGTCTAGCTTGAACCTGCTCTAATTATTTAACAGTGAAAAAGATGATTCTATATCCATTTTTGAAGAGTATTGGACTATAAACTTTAAACTATTTCCTATCGATTTCTTGTTGTTCGTTTTTAGAATAACTTTTGTTTTTTGAGTTCAAAAACACTCTATCTAGCGATTATTTTACTATGTTTAGCTTGGATTTGCGCATTTTACTTAACTGTGAAAAAGATGATTCTATATCCATTTTTGCACAGTTTTGGACTATCAACTTTAGTCCATTTTCTATCTTTTTCTTGTTTTTTGTTCTAAGTGCCATTTCTTCCATTTTTTCTTCACAAAAAAAACCTAGCGGTTATTTTTAAATACTCAGCCCGGACCTGCGCTAATTATTTAACAGTGAAAAAGATGATTCTATATCCATTTTTGTACAGTTGTGGACCATTAACTTTAGCCCATTCTTTACCTTTTTTTTGTCGCTTGTTCTCAGTATCATTCCCTTATTTCATGCCCAAATACTCCTCTATTCTAGCGGTTACTTTGAAATATTTAGCCTGGACCTGCGCTAATATTTTGTCAGCGAAAAAGATAATTCTATAGTCAGTTTCAGGCCGTAAACTCTACTCCATTTCTCATCTTTTTCTTGTTGTTCGTTTTCAGAATAATTTTGTGTTTAAGTTCACTCTTACTACCAGCTATTTTCCTATGTTTAGTTTGGACCTGCGTCAGTTACTTAACAGTTAAAAAGATTCTATATCCATTTTTATACAGTTTTGGACGGTCAATTTTCTATCTTTTTCTTGCTGTTCGTTTTCAGTATCCTTTCATTCTTTTGTGTTCAAATACACCTCTATCTCAGCTTCTATTCTGGTTTGTTCAGCTTGGATCTGAACTAATTATTTGAGATGAAAATGGTAATTTTCAGTTCAATTTTGTACAATTTTGGACCATCAACTTTTTTTCTATGTTTTTCTTGCTGTTCGTTTTCATTATCTTTCTTTTGCGTTCAAATGCATCTCTATCTTAGCGTTTCTTTGATATGTATAGCTTGGACCTGCACTAATTATTTGCAGTAAAAATGATAATTTTCTGTTCAGTTTTGCGCAGTTTTGGACGAAAAATCAACTTTGGTCCATTTTCTATCTTTTTCCTGTTGTTCGTTTTCTGTGCAGTTTTGGACTATCAAGTTTTGTCTATTTTCTATTTTTTTCTTGCTGTTCGTTTTCAATATCATTTCTTTCATTTGTGTTCAAATACACCTCTATCTTAGCGTTAATTCGATATGTATAGCTTGGACTTGCACTAATTATTTGCGAAGAAAACGATTCAACTTTGCACAGTTTTGGACTACCAACTTTGGTCCATTTTCTCTCTTCTTCTTGCTTTTCGTTTTCTGTTACGTGGACTATCAACTTTGATCCATTTTCTATCTTTTTCTTGCTATTCGTTTTCAATATCTTTCTTTCTTTTGTGTTCAATACACCTCTATAGTAGCGGTTATTTTGGTATGTTCAGCTTGGACGTGCACTAACTGTTGTCAGTGAAAATGATAATTTTCTATTCAATTCTGCAAATTTTGGATTGTCAACTTTATTCATTTTCTACCTTTTATTGTTGATCGTTTTCAGTTTCATTTCTTTCTTCTGTGTAAAAATATCCCTCTATCTTCGCGGTTGTTTTGTATGTTCAGCTTCCAGTTTTGTGCAGTTTTTTACCGTCAATTTTTGTCCGTTTTCTGTCTTTTTCTTGTTGTTCATATTCAGTATCATTTCTTTCTTTTGTATTCAAATACACCTTTACCTTAGCGGTTATTTTGGTATGTTCAGCTTGGAACTGCGCGAATTATTTGCAGTGAAAATGATACCTTCCTCTTCAATTTTGTACAGTTTTGGACTGTCCACTTTTGTCCACTTCCTGTCTTTCTCTTGTTGTTCATATTCAGTATCATTTCTTTCTTTTGTGTTCAGATACACCTCTGTCGTAGCGGTTATTTTGGTATGTTCTGTTGCGGACGTTTTGAAAATTTTGTTGAAGCTGTGGAAGAAATAGAATTTTATTAAATCCTTTAATCAGAATAATAGGAGTGGAATAATACGCAATTGATAGAACAGTAGAAATCAGGCGTTTAATGAAGTAGATTAGGTTTTGGTTGAAGAATATATTGAGAGTTTGATAAGTTGAGAGTTTTAATTGGAGAAGCGTCGATAATCGTCTGGTTAGAGCAAAAAAATTTGAAACAATGAAGCAATTTGAAAACAGTGAAAACAATTTGAAAACAATAAAAATGGGGTGGTTTAGATGTTAAGAATTGGACATATTGGGATATGATACCATTGGTGTTGAAAAACATTTTTAAGAAAAAATTGTTTACAAAGAAAAAAGTGTTAAGACATTTTAATTAAATTTAAAGATAGTGACAGTTTTACAACCATCATGCCTTATGACGTCATTAGCTCTAAGAGGAAAAATTTTGGATATGGTTGTAAATCAGCCTTACAACCA
>KZ270198.1:8458-18688 GCA_002249935.1 Onchocerca flexuosa
AATCTTCAGTTCTCTTTTCTTTTCCTCTTTTTTTTTTTTTTTTTTATAATTTTAATTCGCAACTTTAAAAATTCAATAACGATTTTATTAAAAATCAATTAACTCGAAGAAAATCACAACAAAAATATTTCCTATTTATGTTGAAAGCGCAAATTTCAATCAATGGACGGAATTACTCAGCAACAGCAGAAAATATCTCTTATGCTCACTTGCAGCTGAATGTGGTGTTCTATTCTTTTTCTGCAAATTTTCCCTTTAAAACCCATATATATCAGCACAAACACCATCTTCCAAATGATGAAACTTTATATATTTATACATTACATAAGCAAATATTAAAAAATATAAATTTAAAAAAACGTCGAAAACTGAACAATTAAATATTAAAAATATATCAATAGTTCTTCAAGAAAGTATTATATACAGTCAAATATGTACGCGCCACATTAACAGCAAATTTTTGATCAGATGGTTGTAACAAAGAGCTAAGAGGTATGTAGTTCGGTGAACCTTCGTCATAATCAGCTTTATGTAGTTGTACCAAAAATTCATGTCGTCTGCGGATTGCTCCGATCGAAAATCTCAAACACAATGGCCATTCGGCAATTTGCATGTTTGATAAATGCATAGTGAAACGGAGATAATTGTAGGTTGCATGTAAAGCACTCGACTCTAAAACATTAATTGTAACTGGTTTATTTGATTTTTAACTTGACATTTCCAAAACTTCGTATTTCGTGAGACATCAATCCTTCTTATTCAATAATATTTGTACACTTTCGCGAATGTTCAATACTATGTCATCAATAAAACATTATAAGTAATATGAATAAATCTTCTAATCAATTTATTAAGAAAAATCCTATTTACCCATCATGAACACCCGCGGATCTTCCAACAAAATTGCCTTAATTTGTTCTTTTGTAAATTCCAATTCTTCGTTCAACATAGTAACAAGTCTCTGCAAAAGTAAAACATATTAACTTAATCAGCAGAAACACTCATCATTTGTTTTTTTAAAGAGAAATAAAATTCCTAAACTATAGCATCAGGATCAAAAACTTCAATGAAATTTCTGCAATGAAAATTTCATCCAAGTGCTTACTTCAAGCGGTCCAACACCATAAATAATAATTCTTGATTCGGTGACTATTAATTGACGCATTTCATCTCCTGACAACTCAAATGTCTTTTGAATCCACCCTAAGCGAGCATCAATTATTTTGACGTCTGTATTTAACCAAAACCTGACATAAAATACCAATAAAAAGATACGAAAAGATGAAAAATATTTTTGACAATCAAGATAACAGAATTTTAATACTATTAAGAGCCAATAAGTGCTTTCAAATATATTGAACAAATGCCCATTTACTATGACGATAAATTAAAAGAAATTGTGTTTCGAAGATTTTGAATGGAAGAGACTAACCTATTATTTTTCACAATTTTAAGGATTTTCGCTTTAGTTAGCTGTTTTGAATAAAGGTAGTTTAATCGCACCTAAAATTGCATAAAATATAGTGCAGTTATTTTTATTGTTAAAAATGAATGGAATAAGAAAAAAAAAGAGATTTTCAAAGTTTTCCATAGAGAAAAACAACAATCGTTAACCTGCATGCTTTTTAAATCTTGTAACAAGAAATATGGATTTCGAGTTAAATAAGAGCCGATATCGACTATGGGCATACCAACTTGATGTATCAACCAAATAAGTTTCGGTCTTACATCATTTTCCCAATCTAATTTCACCAGCTTATGACCAATATTTGTCGTTAAATCCACCTAAAAACAGCTGATTACAAAACTGCTTCCTATTTTAGAGAACTAACAAAATAATAAGCATACATATTTTACATATTTTGCAGTTTTAAGAACTTTCAAAATAGAGGTGAAATTTCGGAGTGACAAACTTAATTGAGTTAATATGCACTTCAAATAAATCCATGCCTAGTTCGACAAGTACTTGCAATACCGGTAAATGATTCACATAATTAGCAAGGGACCATGAGTGCGTCGGAGGTAACAGCAAAGGATTTGTGGATGGATCGAACGGAAGTGGATTATTTCTAAATAAATCGAAAGAACATATATAATAGTCAGAAACTTTATATGAGAAAAGAAATCATCATAAGGAAATTTTTTTTGGAATCCTGCTTCAACAGAATCTAAAAATATAATCAAATTCATTTTCAGTAGCAGTTGTGCTAGTTAAGAAGTTAGTAAACTCAGTGTAACACTATAGTAGGAGAGCAAACAAATAAAATAGCATATCAATTAAAATTTTCGCTATTTGATAAAACAAAGGGACAAAAAAACCTTGATGGTTGCTGCGTAAAATCCGATTTATCTAGTTCGCCCTCTGAATAAATAATAGGCCGAAATCGATTGACCTCGACTTTTTTCTTTTTCTGTCGTGTTGAGAGAGAGTTTTGTAATGCTGGCTAAAAAGTAATTTAATGAAATTCATACAATATATTACTGTACTTCCATAATATCTCAGTAAAATAATATATATGAAAAAAAATAAGAAATAAAAAGCAGAATTCTCTTCCAATTCTTTATTACATTCATTCAAGAAAAATTTCAGCGCTTCTTTCTTTTTTATTTTACACTTTGAAGGCAACAGAAATTCCTTCCGATTTTCATCTAATAACTTACACTTCTTTCAGTAGTATTTGCTTCTTTCGATGCAAAATCTCTCTTTTCATTAAATGCAACTAAATCTGATATGGAATCTCCAGCCGAAATATTCCGCTTTTCAACCTGCAATAAACAAAATAACATTTACATTTAAATGCAATGAAGCAAATTTAATTTAAAAATTCCCTAGCGATGCAATTTTTTCTCTTTTGCATCAATTAATTACTTACTTCTTATGTTAATTCTTTCTACACAAATGGTAGAATTACCTCCTGAAGTTCTTATTAAAATAAAGCATTAATCACATTTCTTATTAAAATAAAGTATTAATTACATAAAGACTTTCCAGTAGTCAATTTTTTCCATCCAGACAGCAAAAATTATGTGCGTCTTAAAGAGTTTTTGTCGAAATTATTAAGATATAAATTACATCAAGACTTCTCAATACATATATCATGAAATTGATCAGTCACATTATTAGTAAAATTATCACATCTAGAGCCAAAGTAAAATTATCACATCTAGAGCCAAACAAAAGCGACATACTTCATTCCACTTATCATTAATTTCCAGCGCTTGTTGTACACTACCATCAGCGAATTTCCGAAAGCAAAAACCAACCACAGCATTTTTTCGAAGACTTCGACAACTATGCCGTACGAAAATCATGACCCCCAAGACATCAAATTTTTCCAAACAAAACCATCTAAATAACTTATTCATCCAAGCGAACATCGTTCAAATTTATACGCAATTTTATCTACCCATACACTACATATCGCATAAATGAACTGGAACATTCGTCCAAAGATTCGTTCAGAAGAAAGATATTTATCATATGATTTAATAATTTGTTGCTGGTATTACCTTAACTATAAGAGAAAAGAAAAAAAGAAAAGAAGTATTGAAATTTGAAAATTTTATTTTAACAAAATAATGGACAAAATTTCACATCCGAATAATAGTAATTAATTGAATTTAATTTTATCTTTATCCATTATGAATCTAGTTAAACAAATTCAAAAATTGAAGACATAGTGACAATTAGGACAAACAAGTGTGACAAAATCAAAAACATCACCGGTATGTGAAAACCCAAAATTCACTCTCCTTTGAATTTGAAAAAAAATTCACACTTCATTGCATCGCACGTCCATTAAATTTTAACCAATAATGGCGAGCGATGTTTGAAATACAATAAAGTACAATCTCCTACTTCTCAATTCCAATGAAAAAAAATTTTATCACTCACAAAATTAAATCCCTGATATTTTAAACAAAAATAGAAAAAGAAAATTTTGCAAACAAGAACTTTCTCGATAACTTACATTTTAAAATCGATGAATGCAGAGTAAATGTAAGAAGACAAGAAAAATAAGTAAATGAATCACTAAGATTCAACATAACAAAAATTATAAAGAATATTACTGTTTTACTGCGCTTACAGCAGCACTTGGACCAAGCAACATTTGCCTCTGCTGAGCTACCTGAAAGCAAACCAATCATTGGGATCAAAACTGCCAAGTAGCAAGTAAAAACAATGATAGAATAAATTAATTAACTTAATGATATATTGAAAGTAAAATGAGTAAATGTAAACGTATGTATGCATGAGCAATTCAGCACGCTATTCCCTTAAATCTATTGTCTTGAATAAAACATAAAATAAGCCATTTTTAATCCTTTCATTGATAGAAAATTAATAAATTAAACTATTTATCATGAAAAAAGAATGATTTTTAACTAACTCATCGAAATAACACATAATAAAACTACTTATGTTACGACAACCCCAATGGGATAAGGAACCATGTGGTATTTCTGAGAAACGAACCTGGCTTTTTTCATATTCCGACCTTTCTTTTTCGATTACATATGGTAAGACTAAAATCATCATCGACGATGATACAATCCAAAGTGCAGATTTCATAAATGAAAACTGAAATTAAAAAAAATCCTAATAATTAGCGGAAAACTGAGAATCTGTACTACGTAACTTTGCATTATATACGCATATACGAGATATAAATGCACATATCACATAACTTATCCATATAGAATACATCATAAATATGCCATGTAAAGATTAAGAATATATAAAGAAATACCGTATGTTTCGCAGCCCACACCGACCAATCAACAGATGATTCTAATTTACACCTGAATACATCGGGAAACATCTCACGAAGACCCCAAAGCCTTTCAGCAATCGTTTCTTCCAACTCATCATCCGGAATCTGATCCCACTCATCACCACCAATTTTACTAATTGCCATCTTCCTGCTTCCTCTTCTTCCTCAAATATCAGTTAATGAGATTTAATTTCCCGTTCCATTAACTCTTCAAGCAGATACAGTACAATGCAACTTGCAAGTCAAAGTTGCCAGATAATAATAAATAACGATAATTTGGAGAGATGGAAAATTCTCATAACAAGAAACCTGACTTAAAATGTCATCTAAAAAAAAAAAAAAAAAAAAAATAAATGGCATAAAACTACGAAAAAGGTACTAAATAAACTGAAAATGATATAATTTGGGAATATAAAACAATATTCCATAACCACTGTTTTGGAAAAAAAAAAAAAAACGTACCACAAACAATTCTATTAAAATTTTAAAATACTACGATCAAGAAACGACTGAATTACTGATGGATTTGATTTGAATTTTATTTCATTAACAATATTGAACAAGGTATAACGAAAATGGAGATCAAAAACTATAGCTTTATAAAAGATTTAACAGATAAAATGTTCACATCAAACAAGTAAATAATTGATAATGTTGTATCAAATATTTTTCAAAGTTATCAAATTGTCAAAATCATAATGAACTGCTATTTTTAATGCAATTAAGAGCAAAAATGCTTCATTTTGATTTCTGCTATAATTCTATTTCGTCAACATTATCAAGCTTATAAAGAAGATGAATCAAGAATATTCATGAAGACTCAATTCTGAAAAAAAATCAAAAAAACGGAACTTTCTAACGAAGTATACCTGAAGAATAAATACTAGAAAACTGCATTAATTAACATATTCAAAATTTTTTCGGAAACAGCAAAACTTCATCAGTTATGTTCTATCTGTTTCCATTGGAGCGTCATCATCATTCGTTGCCTGACAGTTTAATGGCTGAGCAGTCGCACCAGGATCTAATTGTGCATTAAATGTTGTACGAGTAGGATCTCCATCGATATTTGATCGTGCTATCTGTGCCGATGTTTTGGCATCGATGAATAGTTCGGCACATTGCCTCACATCTTCTTCCTATATAAACTGTTATTTCATATGAGAAAATGAGGTCAAGAGTCATCAATCTGATTATAGTTATGCCATAATTTCAAAAAAAAAAAAAAAATTATGGACCACGCCAGATATAGGAGGTAACTGAATTACATTGTGAAAAAAAGAGAACAGTAATTCGTATTTGGCCACTTTTATTATCAATAAACTTCATTATTTAAAACAAATAATGAATTTCTACTCTACATGTAATATTGCTAATTAGCAGAAAGAGAAACGAACCGTAACAGTATCACGACTGTTAACTTGGGCAAGTAATTTTGCAGGTGTAAGTAATTGCACAACATATCTTAAAGATGTGTCAGCACCCAAGCTGCTCAAATGTGATAAGGCATTGTCATCCAGTTTTACACTTTCTGCATCAGCTCGGATCTTAACGATAGCCAATATTTCTTCAATTTTATATGGTTTTGTAACGATTATCAAGATGCGATCTAATAAATCTGATGGGATGCCATGCGGTGATATCATTTCCGTACCTCTGAAAGAAATTCTTCTTAATATTCACCTTAGAACGAAATGTAATGTCAATAACTAATTAAGTCAAAATCGCAGTTAAAGTTAGATATACCGCAAATTATATTAAAAAAATACGCCACATATAAACTTACCGAACTTTGCACTGGCCACGATTAGTGGCGAAAATTACAATAGGACTAATAGTACTCTCAAGTGCTCGATGTAAGTATGTAAAGCATTCGATATCGAGCATATGCACCTCGTCAATAAATAACACGCCTGGCATTAATTCAGCAATACCCTGAAATACGTAGACAGATATATTTTTAACTCAAAATAATCTATACCATCTTCAAAATATCTCACAACTTACTTGTTCAATATAATCGTTTACGACACTGTTAACTTCTTGTCGCAACCTTTCTGTAATTTCAGTTTTTTTCGGTTTTAATAATTGTCCGACAAGTGACGTTACATTACCAGTAGTACCATGAGGTCGAGCATTTGCAACATCTAGATCATGCAGTGTTACATCCTGCAATTTTCACTTGAAATTTCTTAAACACCAGAATGAGTGAAAAGAATCAAATGGTTTGCGAGAACGAATATTCAAAAACATAATTTACGACGATTAAAACACTCATACTTGGACGACTTCCTTCGATTTCCGAACATCACCTTTGGGTAATGGCACAAATTCATCAGCTTCTAAGTCAAATTCCGTAGCATACACATCGCATCGACCAAGTCTCTAAATAAGACAGATTATTGCATAGTTTCTAACCAAATTTTGTTTATAGTTTTATTTCAAAAAAATGTAACTGACAATAAAAAATGACAAAAATATAAAATAAATGCAATAAAACTAAATCCAAACCTTCACAGCACCACTATTAGCCTCAATATAAATAACATCTCCAACTTCAATTTTTTGTTTCAGAAGTGTGTCATAAATTGATGGATCAAGTTTCAATTGTTTACTCCCTTTAACGGTTTTCAAACCAATTAACACGTGCGATATTCTCTGAAAAATATTTTTCAGTGAAAAATTCAAAGTATGAAAGTTCTAGTTAGTATTACAAAGACTCTGCAAGTATTCGATACTTCATTATCAGAATATCTGAATCACAAACAGTGGAAAAATCTTCCATAAGATACAAAATTTAACAGCCTAAATCTGCTTTCTGTTCTTCTATTCAGCTATAACAATCAATGATAAGCTGAAGTTCTAACTTTGCCATAGCCACCTGTTGCATTTTCGTCCTCAACTGGTGTTAATTCTGTAACTTCACCTTCATATACTTCTTTTTTTTCTCTGACACGTAAACCTGCAATAACCTACTTGTAAACGACTTAAAATTTGCCTTATCATTTTCAAATGTAATTTTGCAAATAAATTTTGAGAAATTTAGTCAAAGTAATTCAGAGTGAGAGGCACTGAAATGACAATATAATCCATTTATAGACAAAGTATAAAATGATAAATACCAATTGATCTTCGGAAATTCTCCATCAGTACTTCAGTTTTCTTTACTTCTGATGAATAAACTTCAGAACCGACCATTGGACAAAATGGCATCTTATCACCTAATTCTTGTGCCATTGCTAGTGCTATAGCTGTCTATAAATAATATGGAATGAAAAAATATGAAATTGAGAATATATTAAGTGGAAGTTTTTCAAATTCTCCGTCTAAAATTAAAATATGTTGAAAAACTCTTTTTTGGTCAGGATACTGAAAAATGACAAAAATAGAAAGATACCTTCCCAGTTCCCGGCGGTCCAGCAAGAAGAATAGCACGGCCAGCCATGCGCTTCGTACGGATCAAATCCACAATCACTCCAGCTGCTTCTCGTGCTTCTAACTGTCCAATAAAGCCACTTGCCTATATAAGTTTATTCATTTTAAATAAGGCATTTTTCCCAAGAAATGGTAAATCTAGAGTATAAATTGCAATTAGCAATAACCAGTGTTGGGCACTGCTAATGTATGCTAGAATATAATCTCCAAAAATCTCCTTTATAGTTAGATACATTGCAGCAAGTTCCATTTTCAAGATATTATCATTTTCCCTACTGGACGGTGCTATCCTCCTATAGTTTATAAAAAAGGTTCAAAATAGCAGATGTTAAGTTTTATTGTTCAATTTGATTTTTTGATATGTTTCTGATTATTCGTAAGCTGATCTGAATCTTATTTTGCTGCTAAAAGAAAGCAGGAAGTAAATTTTGATTAAAATTATATGATTATTCAATGCATTCATTTTTGATATGCTTATCATTGTTCGTAAGCCAGTTTCAAACTGCAAAACTTGAAACCAATTTGAAAATAATCAGAAATACATCAAAAAATCAAAATGAGCAATAAGACTTAATACCTGCTATCTTAAATATTTTTTAAAGATATATGAGAAAGATATGGAATGTGATAATATGAATTATCATATGATTTTGATCAAAATAAACTTATTTAACATAAACTGGTCGGGATAATGAAAGAAAATTATTGCACAGCTTACGTTATCACTAGGCATATGCGTTTCAGGATCCAACCCTAGACCTTTCACATGACTGTGGGCGGCAACTCTTTGTTTTCGAGCTGTTGATTTAACCTGGAAATTTCGAAAAGTTCTCGGCAAATATGAGCCAATTTTATAATAGAATGAATATTACTTGTATTTCTTGGAAACCAAACAACAAGTTTATTCACAAAAACGCAAATTCAATAGCTATGATAAAAACATACTTCATCAATACTGATTAGTTTCGTCGATAATGCTGTATCACTTTCGACAGTCATCTAAAACAACGGATTTAACGTTTAAATTAACATGAATAATTACAGCAAAAATAAGCGCCATTTGTTAGATGGGAATCGACACATCTTACATCATATTCAATCATGGAAAATTAAGAATTTTCGATAACTTTCTAAATTGAAATGAACATTTTAACGCATCATTTTTTTTTAAATAAACGTGCATCCGTGAGACGTTTCAGTAAGCAAAAGTGAGAATAGCTTAATCCTCACGTAACACGCAGAAACACACTTCACGCGCCATCCGATACCCTCGAAAATTTCATTCCATTCCAAACCGAAATCATAAAAGTGATGTACTATTTTGATAACTTGCAATGAAATCAGTATCCCGGGATAACAAATTATGAATGCGTACGGTTTCCGTCAGCTTGTGTGGTAATGAGTTTTGGAAATAATGGTTGAAAACTAAGAATATAGATTAACTTGCTTTTACTCTCATTTTTAATTTCATTTATTAAATTACAAAACGATGACCAGTTCATTTTCTTGTCATAGTGTGATACATCAAGCATCAATTCGTTTGAATACAATATTAGCAAAATACTGTGAGCAAGGACCAATTTACCACGAAAGAAAGATTTAAGTCTACCGCGTAACCGTATTATCACAACCATAGCATTGAAAAGTTCAGTAAGTAACGCATTATTTCAACAAAAAAATCAAATTTAAAAAACTGAAATTAAGGAATAATTTTTGAACAATGAATTTCCGAATTTCTGAATAAATTTCGAGTCTTGGTAATAGAAATTCAAAATTTATACTAACTGAAAACTGATTTCGTTTTTTCTTGATACGAATAAATGGAATGGTCTCAGACTAAACTAGCATTCTATTCATTACTTATAATAGTAAACATGCACTATGCAGAAAAAAAAAACAAGCAGTTTATAATAGTATTGAACTAGTGAAATTCTTTAAAAATTCGGAAATATTGTTCTTCAACAAATTCTCAAAAACTGCACGTTATATTATCATAAAAGAACAAAAAAGATGAAATAAA
>KZ270199.1:7958-22169 GCA_002249935.1 Onchocerca flexuosa
TATTGATGTAATTGTTGTAATAATTGCTACGTACGTTCATTTGTATATTAATCATAATAAAGGTTTAATTACCCAAGTTTGAGATTCGTTTGCAAGTGAGCGAAGCTACAAGATTGAAGAAACTGTGAGAACGAAGAAAGAACAGAATTGCAATTTTGTCACTATCAGAAAGAAATAGCGACATCATGTAAGGGTAATTTTCTTTGGTAAAAGATAAGACGCTTATTTTACTGATGTCGCTGAAATCGCGAAAGATACAAGAAAATAAGTGATTTATGAATTTTAAATGATTTATTGATCCTGTTGAATCAGAATATGTTTCTTTGTTGTGTTCTTAGGTATGCGCCAAAAGAGACGCTCTCTCATTCACTAAAAATGGCGCATTATTGTAAATTAAATTCGAGCGGACCTTCTCTCTATAAATAAGAAGAGGATCCTGATAATAGGATCATTTGAAGAATGTGTTACTAAGAGGGAATGTAACAGTCTATATCTAACTTTGGATTATGATATCGCTATTAGAATTGCGTTGTTATTAGGATAGTTTGTTGATTTGATTAAATTGCATATGTGTCTTGTAGCGTTATCAGATTTGATAATCAGGTTTAATTACTCAAGTGTAAGGTTTCGAGAAAATTCAAGAATTCTCAATCACTGATGAAAAGATCGGCGTCAATTCTAGAACCCTCAATCATTGTCACGTTTAAGGAAATCGAGGAATCCAAAGTTTCATCCAATAAAATACATTTTTTAAGATTTCTCAATTATCAAAATTCAATTGCAATAAGTGCTACCGTTGTGCTGTGGCTGTCGTAAAACCCGAAATAACTTATTTAAAATATCTTTTTAGGGATTCCATTCAATGTTTGTTTATTCAAAACTCGCTTGATTTTTTTTCTTTTTAAGTGAGATTTCAATTAATTTATGTATGCTTAACAGAAGAATCGAGAAGATATGTCTCATTAAACTTATTGATGAAGAAGAAATTGCATTGTTGAAATTTATTATTTATCGGAATGTATACTTTAATAAATTGGTTAAATCATTTATGATTCTGCGCATTTTTCATTTATCTTCGCTATTGATTTATCATTCATTGTGTATGCTGTTGCTTTATATTAGTTTTAAGGAAATGATATTGCATGAGAAATGAATTCAAGAGTTTTTTCTTTGAACTGAAAATGAATCACAGAATAGTAGAAACAATTTGTATAAAATAATTTAAGAAGAAAAACAATGGGCAGGTATAAGGAAGCTGACATTATTAAGCTGACACTTTGAACTTTGCATCTTTGTTGCAAACTTTGTATATAAAACTGATGTGATATGAGGTCTTCTATTTTATGTATAATTCATTGTTATCATTTCAAATATAAAAGTTCCTTAATAACAACAAGCAAATTTAGGTAAAGAAAGGAACTCGATTGAATTCGTGAAAAATGATATTTCTTTTTATTTACTGAGAAATAATAAACAACAATCATAAAAATTCTATTTTAAATTCAATTAGACTAATTTTCATTATTATATATATGCAAGCAACTTATTGAAATACAATTATTGTTTCATAGCTTAGTTTTGTGGCTGTGGTGAAGTTAATTCTTTTGCGCTATTAATCCTACATTCTGTTCTCATCAGCATCGATATTATATTAGATGTCAAAAAAAAAATCACCAAGTTAGATTTTTTACTAAATTTTGTCTGATTCTATAAGATATTCTTCAAAATATTTGAAATCACATGCCCAATTTTGAGGTAATTCTAAAAATTTCTTGACTCTCTACTATAATTTGTGAATTAACTGAAGTTAAATTTTTTTAATTAAGAAATAATTGAAAAATTTTCTTCAAAAAAGACATAAATTGGAAATCAAAATTAATGAACATTATTGTGATAAGATTTAAATACCGATATTTAAATTTCAATATACCACTGCAATAAAAGAAAAAGGAATAG
Source organism: Onchocerca flexuosa (assembly GCA_002249935.1). Classification (NCBI taxonomy): domain Eukaryota; kingdom Metazoa; phylum Nematoda; class Chromadorea; order Rhabditida; family Onchocercidae; genus Onchocerca; species Onchocerca flexuosa. The sequence goes on from KZ270199.1 coordinate 9,915, forward strand.
AACCTCACTTGTTTTTTACATAATTTCAGATATTACTAACATCCTCGAACTATTTTTGCTAGTTTCAGCAACTAATGAAGACCCTCAAAATTTGGAAAAAGGATTGATTGTTGGTAAACGCTGGAGGATCATCGATAAGTTAGGGGAAGGTGGTTGCGGTTCAGTTTATAAAGTAGAAGATATCCAAACATTTGCTAAGGCTAGTTATTAATACTTCATTAAAAATCTTATTTGCATATTAGTAAAAAATGAAAACTATTAGAAAATATTTTAGGCAGCATTGAAAGCTGAATCAAATTTTGTTAAAGGTGGCAGTGTACTGAAATTGGAAGTGCAGGTATTTGAATATACCCCTTTATTTTTAAATAATGATAGATTTTTAGTTTATATTCTGAAACTAATTTCTGAATATTAAATAAAGATTACAACATTTATTACATCTATAAGTGGCAAATCTGGTTGGAAAAGAATTTTAAAAAAAAAGAAATATTAAGTATGCATGAGGAATTAATTGCTTCATTAAGAATAAAACTAGGAATTTCTATGAATTGATTAGAATAATAGAAAAGATCTGAAATATCACAGCCAAAAGTAGTAATAAATGAGATATTTTAAAAAGAAAAAAATTGTTCATTTTCTATCACCATCATATTATTTCTTTAATTTTCAATCTTTATGATATTACGAAAATTCTGTTTATGATATAATAACAATATAGATACTCAAACGTTTAGAAGGCCGTAAATATGTGACTCAATTATTTCAATCTGCCAAGAAAAAAACGTTCGAATTTCACTTTTCTTCATTTTTAAATTTTAACGAGATTTTTTTCAATTTTTAATTTGTTTGTGTTGATATTTTTATTGAGATACAAAAACATAAATCAATGATTTTATTTGATCATGTTGTCTTAAGAGTTATTTTTTGAAGATTCTGAAGGGAATATGCTAAAACAGATTTAATTCCTTGATCAAATGATTCCTATCATGTATTAAACATAAATCTTTACAGATATTCGTACATGGTGATGACACTTTTGGGACGTTCGCTCAATGAATTATTCAAACAATATCCAATATGTACCGTTTCAACGCAGGTTCGAGTTGGAATCAATATTTTGTACGGTCTAAAACAATTACATGAAGTTCGTTTTTTAGATTTTTTTTTCAAGATTATTACAACTTCTAGATTAAAAAATATGAAAATATCATATCTCCTGAATAAGAAGTATTTTGTAGGATGTAGATATCATTTGTTTCGATAATAGAACTAGAGGATTTTGAGGTCGGTTACATACATCGAGACGTAAAACCAGCCAATCTTGCGATTGGTCGAAGAGGTCAAGCCATTCACATCATTCACATTCTTGATTTCGGCCTATCACGAGAATATGTTATACGAAATAATGGTAGTGTTAAATTACGAATGCCTAGAACAAATACCTTGTTCCGGTTGGATCATTTTTTTTGATTTAAAATATTGTACTAAAAAAATCTTCTAAATGACATATTTTCAATAATGCTCATTCATTAGAATATCCGTCTGATGTCTGGAAAAAAATCTTGGATTTCTGGTAATAAAAGAGATGGGTCTTAACCCCTAAAAAGAAGTGAAATATCAAGGCTCAATATAATCTTGCGTTCCGTGGCTATCCATATAAGTTGAATATCAGAACTTATTGGCTTCTTCATATTATTTATTTTTATAATTTTGGAACTCATGAGTCAAAAGACTACAGCTGTGCGGTAAGATATTGCTCGGCTAACATTCACACACGTGGCGAACAAGGTCGACCAGATGATTTGTGGTCGATGGTGTATGTTTTGGTGGAAATGCGAGGTCCGTTACCGTGGGATAACATTCGGTACACTTTGATTTCACTTTTTTCTTTAAATTTCCAAATTCTGAGTTTATTTTCATCTCATCATCTAACATAAATAAATTTTGTAAATAAAAATTTCAGCGGTAAAGATGAAATTGGTATGGCAAAATTCCAGACGCTTGATACAACATTGTGTAGGAATAGTCCTAAAGAATTACTTGATGTTTGGCTTTTATTTTTTACAAAAATTTGTTTAACTGACTTTAGCAATTCAATTAGACAATGAATAATATGATTACTTAATTCTTTTTATTTCCAAATAATTAATTTTCTCCTATGAATTTCAACAAGCATTCTACTTAAAATTTGGAAATTATTTTAATTCAAAAAAAAAATCTCACATTTCAACTTTCAAATTAGTATTTTCATCTTCGCAATATTTTTTCTTAAGATTACAACACATCTTCGAACGCTAGATTATTATACGCGTCCTAACTATTTTTACATTTATGAAAGACTCCATAATGTAATGCAGAAATTTAATTACAAGTAAGTCTTTCCAATGCAATTAACCTGTTCGTAAATAAATTTAGAAGTTTCAAAATAAAAAAAAAAAAAAAGAAAAAAATATTGTACGGTGCACTATATAAATGTATAGAGCTATTTTCAGAGCTTTTCATTTGAAGTTACAATTGAGTGTAGCGATGAGATTGTTTAAAAATGATTACTGCAAAAAAAAAATAGCCGAATTCTTCACATTCATCAATTTATCTGCTGTCAAAATTTTTTCCAAATATCTGAAAAAAAAAAATGCATATTGCAAAATATCTAATGTTGCAAATCATATCAGATTCAGTGATCCGTATGATTGGGAGCAACCTAGTACTGCGAGTTCAATCAGGAAAAGTCTAACATATATAGGTCGATCACTATCGCGAATACATTTCCATGCACCATCATCAGCCGATATGTATAATGTTTCATCTCATTCCAAAAATCTCGGAAATTACGAAAAACTTTTCCAATTTTTGTCATCTATCAGAGATTGAACTTGAAATGATTAATAGTCATTTGATGGGATTTTGATTTTAGAAAGGATAATTCAAATCATCACAGATTATTAGTTGAAAGCACTGCAGATAGTGTAATTTAATAAAAAATAAATTAAGATCATAGTTTTAATTGTGAAGAATTCTCTTATTCATCAAATCACTTTCTTATAGTTTTGATTCTTTCGACTCATTCAATTATAAAGAAATATTTGAATAATTTTAATTGTAATTATTGCATTAAAATCTGATTGGAAATAGTGATTCGAAAAATACGAGAAGCCAAATAAATGCGACAGCAAGCTCCAGTATGATTAGTGAGGATCTTTTTACGGCAACAGATTTTGAAAGCAATGAAACCGGATTTTGATATCCGATTAAAGCTATTATAATCTCTTCATTTATTATGTCTCATATACTATAATTATTATAATCTCTTCATTTATTATGTCTCATATACTATAATTACAAAAGTTTTTTGGATATCAAAAATTTTTTTTCTTCTGAAATTTGTTAGAAAGAAAATCGAGGTGTGCAAAAATAACAATAAATATAATTTGTCATAAATCCTGTCCACTCCAGTTTTACATCTTTAATTCAAATTTAATCATAAAGACTTATTCATCTTGAGAATATGATTTGATGATTAAATGATCACATAACATGTTTTTCGATCAACCTTAAAACTGCAGTGAAAAACATGATTTGTATTTTTGTAATTTCATGAAATTCTAATTACTTTGAATGTAAATAACATCTTAGAATGTAGAACCATGATTGTGAAAGGAAAGAAAGTACGAAAGACTCTCATCCGGCTAATAATTCCTTATTTGATAAGATATTCAAAAATTATGCAGCATTGTTAATCTTTTTATGTTAAATTTTGTTTTATGAGTAAGGGTAAAATAATTGTGAGAGTTCATCATTCGCCAGTGTTAGGAAATAGTTTTATAAGATATCTTTCCAACAAATTGAAGATTGAGAAGAATCATACCATCTGTATTTCATTATCACAATCTATGATATTTCTTTAAAAACACCGCCAGCAGGTTTTTTTTAACATATGGAAATTCCTGGTAACCCTTGCTTTGAAATGATTGCTGCATTATTGATAAATTTGCTAATTCCGCCCTGTACAACAGCTTCATGAGCAGACTGAATTTTTTGATTCCGCTTTGCAAAATGCAAAACATCACTGTACATAAAAAAGGCACAAAATTAGCGGAAAAGAATAAGTTAATATTTAAGACAACAAATCTCTTACATTTGATATAATTTTTAAAAAAAAAAAAAAAACAAAAAGGAAACTTTCATCTTATTCTTTATCTATATCGTGTTTATAGACAGCCAAAAATTTTTAGAACTATGAATTCAATTTTATTATTATGAAAATCCTTAAATTTTTGTTTCAAAAACATATTCACTTGCATTATCTATTTTTAATTTTGTTTTTTGATTCATATGGATTAATGGTTTAGTTTAAAACATGGAATGCATAATTTTAAAATTCAAATCAGTGCATTTCACTCGACAAATTTCACTCGATAACGCCCTCGCTGAGATAGAAAGAAAGATGTGATATTCTGAAAAATTAATAATGTGAATTTGAAATTCTCTAATAACTATAAATCTAAATAAACTATGTAAAAACAGTTTTTTGTATTGGAAAGTAGAATTTGATGACTTAAAATGCCATAGCACATATGTTATATATCGAATAAATATAACTTGAATTAAAAGACCTCATTAAAATCCTTTCTATTTATATTCCAAAAAAAAAAAAAAAGCCTGAAATTGAAGAAATGTTCCGAAAGTTGTGGAGTACAGAATGCTCACGCTAAGACCGAAAGAAAATGTGAAATTCTGAAAAGTTAAAATTTGAAATCAAAATTCTCTGGAAAAAGTAAATTTAAGAAACTATTTAGATAAAAATAGTTTTTTGTATAGAAAAGTGGATATTGATGATTTAAAATGCCACAGCATATATATTATATATCGAACAAATATAAATTGAATTAAAAGGCCTTATAAAACCTTTTATACCTTTACATTGAAAAAAAAAAAAAAAAAAAAAACCACAAATTGAAAAAATATTCCGAAAATTCGAGAAACTACATAATCGTGCTCAACTAATATCGATCAAATAATATCATTTATTAATGAAAACAATAAGGAGAAGGATTTTTTCTTCTCATAAGCACAATATCGTTCTCTCTCCTGTTGTGTTAATAAATATCCTCTTCCCTAATCTTTATCCGCTGCTCATTTCGGCTTTCTATTAGTAATATAAGCACGAAAGCATATTCCGACTTGGATCCTTTCCATCTTTTTCATGTATTAACTCTCGAATGCTAATTAGAAAAGAGACGAGCTTGTTATTTTGGCTTTCTATTTATTTACAGTAACTATTCATTGTTCTTCACACAATTCAGTTCAGATCCAATTGTTTTCTGTCCCAATAAAATTTCACATACGATTTTTGCGATATTATTTTGTTATCTCGTCAAAAGCTTTTACAGGAGAACATGACAAATTAGTCTCAATTATAGAATGCAATTATATTCGTTGTATATTGTCATTGCAATATCTTGCTTCATTGATATCAATCATATATCAGTTAATTTTAGTCTTTCTTCTTGTGATACGAAGTCTGCTCGGTAGTTTTGCTACGCTTGGTCAGTTAATTTCAATAAATTGTTTATTCAATTTCCATTTTTTACAATCTTTTTAAAATTAATAAAAAAATGATCAAGTGATTTACTGGATTTATTCGATCTAATGATTTTATTACTTTACCTAAAATTTATGTAATGTTATCTGCAAAATTCTACTTATCAATAATTTTTTTATTAGTGATTATTTATGAAATAGAAAAAAAAAAAAAAAAAAAAAATGTACTCTTACACATTACCTAAATACTAAACTAGCTATTGATATGGAATTTAAATCATTTTTTGGTTTTGAAAAAATTTTGAAAAAAATATCATAATAAAGAATTGATAAAAACGCTGTTAAATTTATGTGTGAGAATGACGCAAAATTGATGCAATTATTATTGAAATTCGCTATTCCTTAGAGGAATTATAAAAGTTTTATTTTAAATTAAAATAATTGGACATGATTAAGAAGACCCAAATAATCTCAATTAAAAGAAGAAAGTGATAACTATAATGGGGTTTCATATCGGTCACATCATGGCAGTCTTTTTCAAAAAATCTGCTATTCCATGTATTTTTCTACTCAATATCTGATTGCATATCAGCTCTTGATAAGAAACTCGCTACTCCCATTAAATGAATATTATATCAAACCATTATCTTTCAGAAAAATCGAATATCATTTTGCCAAGTAAATGAAATGAAATTTTGGTCACATCGGAAACTGAATGATATCATACAATATTCAGATGTCACTATAATCTTATAATTGATCGAAAATTGTGCTTAATTAGACAAAAAAAAAAATCGATGTCGAAGAAGATAGGATGGCATAATGTAATATTTCTATTACAAGAAATAGGGTAGGAATTAAGTTTTTCTTGGAAAGAAGACAAAATTATTCTTGCGAAATAATCTGCAGACAATGTATTTTTTAATGTATGCAATGGATTATTTAATGGTTGTTAAATTTTGATCATTACATGGAACACTACTACATCAATATTTTTCTGCTAAAGTTCATCCCATAAGTACTGTCATAATGAGTTATTCTTCTACACAACCGACAGGCTTTTTTGTGAAACGAACCCACTGTACACCAATCAATCTTTTAAATATCTTAATATTTTCCTTAACATCTCTTTCCTATAAATCTTTGTTAGAGTATAATTTAAATTTTTTTGTTTGTTTTTTGTTTTGTGAGGTATGTAGATCGCTTATTTTTTGATTTATGAGGAATTTAGTTGCGTCGCAGAAATTTCGAGATCATAATAGTGTATAATGAGATGTTTTCTTTACATAATTTATGAATTGTCGTGAATTCCGTTGTTTCGTTAAAGGTGATATCTGGTAATCAAATATAAGCAGTATTTCCACCGAAATTGATTAGTCCTTTGCTTACTTTGCGGGGTGATGAGCGCAGTGTCTTGAGTTCGACTCACAACCGAATAGAATGTGGCTTACAACCGAATAGAATGTAGTTTACAACCGAATAGAATTTAAGTCCAGAAAATATCCATTTGACGCATTTGAAACAATTGGGCTTATATAGAATGGGAAATGGGAGTGATTTTTGATAATTACTAAAGCATTGCGGTAAAACAAAATGAGATTAGGATGTAAATGGAAACAATTGTATCATCCAGTGACTTGAAACGGAAATTTAAATTAAGCACAGTTAGCGATTGATAACAAAGGAAATTTGGTGTGATAGAAATATTTAACATGGATAAGAGCAATAAAGCATGGGTAACAAATCTAAAGAATGTAGGATTGGTTGACTGTTTTATTACCCCAGACATTTTTTACAATTAGAAATTTAATTTTACAATTTGAATAAGAACTGTATTTAGTTATTTAATTGTTTGGAATTTTATTGGAATTTTGCGATATCAAAATTCGCGACATGAATTATCTTTTCTAATATTGGATTGAACTTCTGATATTAGGTCATGTCTTGACTTGCCTCTCTGTCTAATTTTTCGTTGCTCATTTTGACACAATGTTTCTAATCTAACTTTATGAAAAAATTATTTCAAATGAAATCGATGATTTATACATGCTGAAAACCCGATGCCGATATCGATAAGAATTTGTATGAAGTTTTAACGAAAATTATGATACACGGACTTTATGAAACATTGAATACAAATTCACCATGCATAATAGATGGAAAATGCTTTAAGTGATATTCTCGAGCATTAGTATCCAATATAATTGAAAGAAACGCAGATATCCTTTAGCAGAAGATTAGCAGAAGATGGCAGTAAATTATCAACTATACAAATATGGAATGGTGACATCAAATTAGTTAATTGATGGATTCTTCCATATTTGCCTTTGCTATTAAGAGCATACAAAGCGCACATAAACGTGGAATGCTGTAACTTCTTTAAATCGATCAAATACATTTGTAAGTACCTGAATAAAGGTAGCGAAATGATAGTTTTTTGCATGCAACCAGAAAGAAGTTATAGAAATGCGATACGATACATTAATGAAATCGCACAGCATTAGGCAGGAAGATACATAAGAGCAATGAAGCTGTATGGCGAATTCTTTCGTTTGTCATATATGAAAAAAATCCAATGTTAATCATTCAGGAACACATCTAGAAAATGAACAATGCGTTTCATTTCACAGCTGCAAATGTGTAACAAATATTTTACCGACTACAACGTTAACCGCTTTTTCTACATTATGTCAAAATGATGCATTTGCGTTATATTTAAAAGTGTTATATTTAAAAGTTCCTACGCATTACACATGGAATGAAAGTAAAAAATCATTACGCAAAAGATGGGAATCAATCGATGACGTGTTGCTATTAGCCTAAAATTGTAAAAGGTTGTCTTTATTATTATGCAAGTCCTTTCACATCATTTATTAACAATTTGTTTGGTCTATAATCCTGTTATTCGTTATGTTTATATTAATCGTACAGTCTCTGCGTCATACCTTCACTCTATATTGATCATATAGTTCCAATTAATATTAATCATATTCACTCTATATTGATCATATAGTTCCAATTAATATTAATCATATAATTATATTAATCGTATAATCTCCCCATGTTATTCGTTAACATCTGACTTTTCCTCTAGAACGCTAGAAAAACTTAACTGTCGAAATTTTTTTGGAAAAAAAAAAAAAAGATAACTTTTAATTTGAAATTCGACAGTTAATGAATTACGTTTTTAGTCGTGAGTAATTGTATTACGTGAACAATTGGTATTATTCGAATTTCTATTCTTGCTCAATAAATACAATTATAAGAGCGATGGCCAATTTGAATTGCGTTTGAATCTCAAACATGTGTAATTAAACCTTTATTATAAAAAAAGGAGACGCGACAATGAAATGCACATATTAAACAATAGTATCAATATAACAAAGAAAATGATGAAAGAAGGAGGAAGAATATAAAAAGAAAAATAAAAATACACGAGTTAGATATACAAAACCGTTCTTTAAATATTGGCTTAGTGCTAGAAAGGTAACAGCTAATAGTAAGAAATCCTTTATGAAATACGAGCGTCTTATCTTCTATAGAATAAGTAGGCTGTTTACAGAGGTACATTCAAGAAGCACAACATTAAGTAAATTATTGAGTAAATATCAAAAACAATAATTATTAAAATTTAAGTGATTGAATCAAAAAATTGATATCATGAATCTCTGGAATTCCCGACACTCCCGCGACTAAAGAAATGATTATATAAGACAGAAGAATTCGCTGTTGAAAGTAAAGGATTTTCTATCTGTCGCTTCTTCGCATTTTTCGTTTTTCGGGTTATCGGTTCTTCGTCTCCTTCCTCTACCATTGATATTGACTGATCTTGCAGGAGCTCTGCATCCTTTATTTCCAAGGGATATAGCGCACTGATTGATCTATTGAATTTTTTTCTACTTGGTAATTGTATTGTTGCGCTTCTTATTTTTCCATCCATTCCTCATTTGATTTTTTCTTTATTCTAGCTAACTGGACACACTTCGAAGTTCATTTAAGGGGACTATTTCATTCTTATGGGAAATTGGCGGAAGTCAATTTGTTTTGAGTATGTTCCCGAAGGCTAGTGAGATATTCCTCCTTCCACAATTTCCAAAAAACATCTAATGATAAGAGAGTATTGAACCAATACTTAAGTAATTTGTTCTTTGTATTTAATGAATATGGAATATATTCATCATTATCTTTATTATTAGCATTAATTGGAATGTCTAATGAAGCATTAGAGCATAAAAAATCAATCGGACGTAGGATTCATCAAATCCTACGTAGATCAATAGGCGAGAATTTAGTATTGCCTCCTTTTCTACAACTAAAGTTATTAATTCTCATTCTTTTAAAAGTTCCTCTTTATTGCTTTCCCTGGAGCCCGTTTGGTGAATCGAATAATTCGTTCATGAACACCTCCATAATATGGTGCTTTGGGTATTGTGTTTTTCGATACAATGCCTTTTTGGCGTTTTCTTTCATGAGGATTCCAAAATATTAATTGGAACTGTCGGCATTATCGCTCAGGATAAATTTGGATATCCGCATCGAGCGAAAAATCTTCTCAAGACATGCGAAAAACTCTCGACAGTTAAATCCTCGACTAATTCAAGGTGCATGGTTCTCGTGGTGAAATATGTAAAAAAGAGCTATCCATCTCTTTTATCAGATTTGATTGAAAGCGGATCCATATAGTCTAAACCAGTCCTTTCGAAGATTCTTGACCGCTTCACTCGTGTTTCGGGAAGGTTTGGCATTTCGAGTAGTTTGAATGGTTTAATTCTCCAGTGATTACAACTCATACATGATGATATAACACGTTTAACAGCGGATTGTCCTTTAGGATTCCAAAATTTGCGTATTAATTCACACAAAGTATGAGCTATTACCGCGTGATATAATCTCCGTGTTGCTGTTTAATAAAAAGCTCGCTAATGCTGTTATGATTTAGCAAATAAATAGGATATTTGCTTTTATTATCTAATTCCGAACTCTCAAGGCGACTCTTTGATTTCTATACTTTGTCAGTTTCGCCTTGATATAGGCTCCATCTACTTATTTGTTCTTCAGTTATTTCGGCTGATTATATTTGTCGGATCAATGACCATTCTATTATCTCATAATCATCTTGATCATTTGATTTTCTTTGGTGTATAACTATCGTAATCAGAATTATTCTTTATTATAAGTTAGCTTGATGAATCGAAGTGCCCACATGCTGCTCTCAATAATTTTTTATACTTACTAAAAAAGTGTGCAATACTGAACTGAACTGTTGTTCCAAAAAAATTTTATTGACCTCTGTAAGGTTTGTAACAATTGCCTCTTCAAATTCGTCATTGTTATTATAAATAAAATTACATCGTGGCCAATCCGTCTTTTCTTTTTTTAACCATTGAAGGTTCTTTCACCACAACTTGTAATTTCCTTTTCGATGAGAGGCCTTTCGTAGCTATATCTACTGGATTTTGCTCCTTTGGTATATAGCGAAAAATGAACTTTGTCTTTCGAATTTCTTCAATTCGATTTTGAACAAATCGTGGGAGCAATTTTGAATAATTCTTAATCCAATACAGCGCACATTTGGAATCTGATCATAGAGTTACATGTTTTTTATCTATTTTTAACTTTTTCATCACAAATTGAGTCGCTCTAACTCCAATCAATACGGATAATAATTCCAATCTGGGTACTGATATAATTGGAGCGAATCGAGATTTAGCGTAGATGAGAAATGAATTTGGAATTTGATTCTTATGATTAAGTGCATAGACAATTGCTGAATACGAAACATTTGAAGCATCTGTAAATACCAGAATTTCAGTTCATGGCGCAAATATTGCCGCACATCTGTTAGTAATCTTTAATGAGTAAGTTCCAATGTTGTTCCTCTTCTTCGTTCAATCCCATTTTTTGTTTTCTTTCCAGAAATGTTGGATCAATAGTTTAAATTGTATCATTGAAGAAACCAAAAAACCTAATGGATTGTATTGTGAAGCAAGGAATTGCAAAATTCTTCATCTTATTAATTTGCTTCCGATTCATGGCATTAATATTATGTGGATGACATGTTGATTGTGAATCCATTTAAGACCAAGAAACTCTTTTTCATTCGTTTTGCTTTGATCACAGACGGTATCCTCTTGTTAAATTCTTCATTTTTAGAAAGAAATTCTTTAATATTTATAGAGATTTCCCTAAAAATATTTTTCATTTCCTGATATCTATGGAAACTTCATCTGTTCCTTTAGCTGATATAGTAACGTTGTCGACATATAGATTTTTTCTTATGATTTTTCGGATGATATTTCAATATTGCTGATAACAGGAATGATGATAAAATCACTCCGAAGGTTATTCTTTTGAAACAATAAAATTTTGTGTTTTCATCATCTATGATCTTATTTATATCGATTAATCAAAGAAAAACTAATACAATTTCCTTCTTGCAGATATAATTCTAATTGTAAAAATGCTTTCTCAATATCAGCAATTATTACTATTTTCATTGCGAGAAAACGTAGTAATATAAACCCCACTAAGTATGGTAACATGATTGGCCCGCGGTATAATGCTTCATTCAAGCTTTTAAATCCGTTGAGATGTGCAGAAGCATCATAGTTTTGTTGTAACTTTGATCGGAATTATTAGTACCTCATGATGTGGTAGATAGTGCATCGTTCGGGTGCACTTCTTCAATTATGCCGGATTGCAGTTGCTTTTCCA
>KZ270208.1:0-11158 GCA_002249935.1 Onchocerca flexuosa
ACCTAATTGAGCTACAACGACGCGTGAATAAAAACGCGCGCGTATTCGAATTCAAAGTTGTGTCAAAATTTCGAAACAATATACTAGAAGTTTTCGATATCTAACATTTTGAATTAATAGATTAAGCGATAAAAAAAGTTTTTTTTTTTAAATTTTTTTTATCTAAAAAATAGATGAAGAGCGTATTTAAGAACTTTCGGAGATTTAAGATTTTGAACAAACGAATACTCATGTTTTCCTTTAAATAGATTAGCTGGAGCCGGACACGCGAAGCGTGGTCGGCCCCCATAGACTAGCTGGATTGGCCACGCGGAGCGTAGCCCGGGTCCAGCTAGTATATTAATATATTGATTTGCGGGATGCAGTTGTAAATGACGGTAATACAACTGACATTGAAAGACTAACGATTTTGCTATCTTCATATACAGGTAGTCCACTTCATATGCATGAATACGCTCAAGATGCAATTGCATATGTTCGTCAATACAGGCGTCCAGATCTATATATTACATTCACGTGCAATCCGGCTTGGGATGATATACAAAATCTCTTATTTCCTGGGCAATCGCCGGTAGATAGGCATGACATCAAAGCATGTGTTTTCAAACGGAAGCTGAAATCGCTGATGAATTTCATAACAAAACATGAAGTGTTTAGGTCTGTGCGCTGCTGGATATACTCAGTGGAATGGCAAAAGAGAGGATTACCACATGCACATATACTAATCTGGCTTTATGACAAAATTACTTCAAATGAAATCGACGATATTATATGCGCTGAAATATCCGATCCCGACGTCGATAAGGATTTGTATGAAGTTGTAACGAAAAATACGATACATGGAGCTTGCGGTACACTGAATCCAAAATCACTGTGCATGATAAACGGAAAATGCTCTAAGCGATATCCTCGAGCATTTATATCTAACACAGTTACAGGATGTGGATATCCTTCATACAGAAGAAGATCAACAGAAGATGGCGGTAAATTAGCAATTAGCAACCATACACATTAGCTACCATACACATGCGGAGTGGTGACATTGAAATAGATAACCGGTGGGTTGCTCCATGTTCACCTTTGCTATTAAAAACATTCAAAGCACACATTAACGTGGAATACTGTAATTCCGTTAAATCGATAAAATACATTTTTAAGTACGTGAATAAAGGCGTCGGTAAATCGAAACATTGTTAATGCTTATGATTGTTTTAAAGAGTTGTAAATGGCTGTAAATCATGTTGCAATGGTTGTAAAAATACTTAAATGGTTGTAAAACGTGCTAATTTTATTTGATCAATGTTGTGCTTCTAAAATGTCTGTAAATCAAAGGGATTAAAATCATGCTCTTTGATTAAAGAACTACAAAGATTGCCGTCATGCGTATTTCGAAATGTAGGGACCAAATCTTAGTAATTTGTTTAAATATTATCTCTTATTCCTTGGACTTCATCCATACTAATCTTCCTGCATGCTTAATGTGTAAACTTTCGCGACAGAAGCATCAGTGCTAACAGAAATCACTAGCAGCGGGGCAGCAACCTCTTGGATACTCCGTTCAGCATTTCAACAAGGCGAGTGACGATGCAGGGTCTACAAGTGTCGACAGCGTCAATTCATCAAGGGAGCTCATCAGCGATCCTACATCAGTATTAGTGGCAAACGTTCCCGGCCAATAACAAAAAATCATTTAGCAAAGTTTATTGTTGAATTCTTTATATTTTTGCATATTGTTTCTATTTTTTCTTATTATTTGCTACTGTACGTGCGATATTGTTTCTAATATAGTGTAAATCTAATAAAGGCTATTGTTTACATAGTCAATCACAGCAGTAAAAGGGCAAAATCGTTGCCTTCCAACACTAGTTGTATTATTGTCATTAACAACTAAAAGTTCTCAAATACAACGATTCAAAAATCCCGATTCACAAATCAAATCGATTCACAAATTCACAAATCAAACAGAATCCCTCCTTCCTCCACAAAGGCAGCGACATGGCAGTTTTTGGTGTGCAGCCTGAAAGAAGTGATAGGAATGGGGTATTACATATCAACGAAATCGCACAGTATCAGGCTGGAGGATGCATAAGTAGCATTGAAGCTGTGTGGCGAATTTTTTTCATTTCCCATGCATGAACGAAGTCCGACTGTAGTTCACTTAGCAGTACATCTAGAAAATGGATAAAGCGTTATATTTCACAGCTAAAAATGGCAACAAATAGCTTTGAATCCGCCCCCGCCACAACGTTAACTGCTTTCTTCACATTATGTCAAAAAGACTCATTTGCGAAAGCACTGCTATATTCGGAAGTGCCTACTTATTACACATGGAAGTAGAAAATCATTTGAACGACACAAATGAAGCGAACCAGTTGATGGACAAACAGATACATTCAAAAAAAAGTACGATAGGCAGATTGTACACCGTGCATCTTAATCAGGAAGATGTTGTGTAAATGTGCCCGGTCCAACCTCCTTCCATCAATTAAAAATTGTCAACGGCGTTACACATGCTACTTTCCCAGTGCATGTCAAGCTTTAAATTTATTGGAGAACGACCGATACTGGGATATATGTGTATATGATGCATGCAACATGTCACATCCAAATCAAATTGTACACTGTTTGCAATCATATTGACCGCCTGCTCTCCTTCATCTCCAGCGGAATTACGAGAGAAATATAAATCGTATATGGCTGAAGATATTCTGCATCGAATGCGCAGCGGAAATTCAAATATGAACACGGATTTTACAGCAAAAATCTACAATGAAGTATTGATCATGATTGAACATTTGTGTTTGCGAACAAAGTTCTCAATTAATTGAGAGTGCCATCATCGAATCGATCTGCTGCTGCTTCATTTGATATGGCATTGCATCGCGAGCAAAATTAAAACATGATTGATCTTTCACCACATACGCAATCAAATATTTCTAAGCTTACGTTTGGGTAGAAAGCCATTTACGATGAAATAATGCAAACTATCAATAAGGGAACTGGAAAAATCTTCTTTTTAGATGCGCCAGGAGGAACTGGTAAAACGTTTCTAATTAAATTGATTCTGATAGCAATTCGATCCCAAAATGGCATAGCCTTACCTCTTGCATCGTCTGAAATATCTGCAACATTGTTATCAAGTGGAAGAACTGCTCATTCCGTTTTGAAATTGCTATTGAATATCCAAATGATTGAAACTCCCACATGCAACATTTCCAACACATCGAGCATAGGTAAAGTACTGCAAAAATGCAAACTTATTGTTTGGGATGAATGCACAATGGCGCACAAAAAATCGATCGAGGCTCTTGATCGATCATTGCAAGATTTGCGTGGAAATATCAGACCATTTGGGAACGCATTAATATTATTTGCAGGAGATTTTAAACAAACATTACCTGTAATTCCTCGATCGACACCAGCGGACGAAATTAATGCTTGCCTGAAATACTCTGCTTTCTGGAGACACATAAAGACGTTAAAATTAACTGCAAATATGCGTGTTCAACTGCAAAATGATTGATCAGCTGGAATATTCTCACACTAATTGCTAATTGGAAACGGAGAAAGACCGGTTGATCTGAATACAAGACGAATCACATTGTCTCATAATTGCAATTTTGTAATCTCAAAAAATGAGTTGTTTGAAAAAGTATTTCCTAAAATTCAAATTAATCATAAGAATCATGATTGGTTGGGTGTACGAGTTATTCTTGCGGCCAAAAACAAAGATGTCAGCGAACTTAACAATATTATACAATCTAACATTCAAAAACGAGATAGTCACACATAAATTCTTCGACACTGTTGTGGAAACAGATGAAGCGGTTAATTATCCAACAAAATTTTTGAATTCACTCGATCTGCCAGGGTTGCCACCGCACATACTGCAGTTGAAAATCGGCGTGCCAATTATCATTTTGCGAAATATCAACCAGTCAAAACTTTGCAACGGTACGCGGATTGCAGTAAAAAATTAATGAGCAACGTCATAGAAGCATCAATCTTGCCAGGACCTTTCAAAGATGAAGATGTGCTTATTCCTCGCATTCCTGTGATTCCAATGAAAATGCCATTTCAGTTTAAGAGATTGCAATTTCCAGTTCGATTTGCATTTGCATTCACCATCAACAAAATCCAGGGTCAATCGTTAGAATTGTGCGGTTTAGATCTAGAAACCGATTGCTTTTCACAAGGACAATTATATGTTGCCTGTTCTAGAGTCGGCAAACCAGACAGTCTCTATTTCTACACAGAAAATGGAACAACAAAAATATTTCATACTCACAAGTATTGTAAAATTAAACATATAAGATGTGGAGAAAGCTGAATTATCGTAGCGCTGCGCCAAACGAATTTTTTAAATTCGCCTCACACCATGTCTTCATGAAGGAAAGAATTTATTCACCACGCCAACTTCCTCCATTGACTGCGACTACTTCCTCCAACGACTACTTTCTGCAATATTTTCGATTCTCAGTAAATTTACTGTGAAATTTCAACCAGTTCTTTTAATCTGTCTCTAAAGTTTTTTTTCTCAGAACTTAAATCGATATTTTATATGAAATGTTTTTGAAATAATAGAGGAAATAAAAATGTTCAATACTTCATTTTAACCCTAAACATTGCAAATTTTTTTCTTTTTCGAAAGCTTAATTGATATTGAGGAAATTTTTTGCAAAATTGTTTTTTTTTCGTAAGTTGTTGAAATTAAGAAAATTAAAATAGCGCAAGATAAACTATTGCAACTTCTAGGCCACTTCAATTTAAGAGATCGCAATTCCCAATTGATAGACGTTTGCACTCACGATCAACAAAGCTCATTATCAATCTCACAATTAAATTTACGAAAAGAGCAATTCAAGACACAATCTAATATTAGAAGTCAGAGAGATAATCCTTAAATTGCTTGAAGGGAACAAATTGCTGAAATTTCTTTATTATACTATCCTGAACTTAGCATTTGTGGCGACGCAACTACATTCCCCACAAATAAAAAATAAAGGAATCACATTTCTCACAAAGCAAAAAACAAACGAAAAGCTTGAATTGCTCGCCTTAATTATTTAAAAGCATTCGCCTATTTCAATAAAAAACATATAAAAATTTGAAATCAATCGATCAATATTTAAAAACATGCGCGTATTCGATTGCAACTTTGTGTCAAAATTTCAAAGCAATAGGTTGAAAACTTTCCGATATCTTTTGTACATAGATAATGTGCGTGTTTAAGAATTTTCGCAAATTTAAGATTTTGAACAAACGAACATTGACATTTCTATATATATAGATTAGCCGGAGCCAGACACGCGAGGCGTGTCCGGTCCCCATAGTAATGTTATATATAACTAATGTCCAGATGTTATTTCGAAACTATTCAAACTTTTCAAATTTCAAAATACAAATTATTATGGCTTAATTTAATTTTGTAAGTGTAATGACATTCATTTGTGCAGTTCAAATAACAAAGTCTAAAGACTTAGATTCACAACGGCAGCATATGATATCATGATCAAAACGGGCGCTTCTCTTGATTGATGAAACTTCGTCCCTGGATTGAAGACATTCAGATAGCCAGAATGTGACTGAGCAGAATAACTGGTAACTGACGACCTAAAGATAATTAATATCATTCTAAATCGACAATTCTGTTGGACGTCTTTCTCAAAAGAGTCAATACTACTCACGACGAACTTCCCTCTTTTTTTCCTTTTCTCTGTTATGCTTACAATTTACTGGAGAATCACTCACTATATCTGTATTTTATTTTAACACGCTGAATAAATTGTTAAAAATTCATAGTGTCGTGGAACATCTTATCATCTTATATTACATTCAAGTTTCATGACTATCGGATGAATTCCACAGCATGCTGTCGGGAAAGTTGATTTGTAGCCCTAACGAATCTCAAACATAGTTTCTGTGGCAAGAATAAAATTGTTGAGAAATTTGCTTGTAGCACAACTTCAAACTTAGATAATTAAACCGGTTATCAAAAAACTTTGTCAACACAACAAAGAATATGACCATTACAATATCCGTCTATCAACAGAACAATTCTAATGATGATAACAAGACCCAGTAGAAAAAGGGACTAAAAACAAAAAACCTTGACGTAATAAATCGCTCTTATGATAACAAAACCTATAAAAATGATCCCATGCTCAAGACTACTCCTATTTACAGAGAGAGAACAATGATTGGCGCGTGAACAAGACTAAATATTCGAATTATTGATTGCATATTAAGACAACAATTAAGAACGACAGAAATGATTGAATTATACAGAAAGTATCTCGGAATTTCCGACAGAATGTATTCAATTCATCTTTGTTATCATCAATAAAATACATTTGTAGAAATTTGTGCTGGCCATCTCTCAATTAAAGCATCATCTGGTAATTGAAGTAGAAGTTTTATATTTAATTTATCACTTCATTTTGAAAGTTAGCATGAATTGTTTTGTTACGGTTTCTGTGTCGAACGATGTCATTTGGAATTATGAGCTGTGTTTCTTGATTTTAGGCAACAAAAGGCTTTGATTCGGTTTATCTGGCAAGCTAAGTTTTTAATGGCTGTAATGGTTCTTCAAATTGAGGCAATTTAATTTTTCCGTTGGCACAACTTTCTTTTCGTTCTTTCATTAAATTTCAGAATCCTACAATAAGAACATATTTCAGTCATAGTGTCCATGAGAGCATGCGGGCTCAAAATATGATCATCAGCTGAACTAGATTACAGGGGATTATAATTGCGTGATTATTGAACACAGAGTTGTATTTGACGCTGATCAAGAAATACTAAAGGTGAAGTGGCGCAACATGGTTTCAAAAAGACGAAAAACATGCATATCACCAATACGCTTCAATTCACAAATAAACGATCAGCAACAATAGTTCGAAGTTCCAACGATTCCAATTCGATCTAGTTCAAAAGTTCAAAACGATATAAAAACATGCGCACATTCGAACGTTGTGTTGTGTCAAAATTTCAAAGCAATAAGTATGGACTTTCCGATACCTAAGATTTTGAATTAATATACATAAGGCGCTGTTTAAGAAATTTCGGAGATTTAAGATTTTGAACAAATGAATATTGACATTTTTATTAATAGAAACTTTCTAAAGAGGATATGCAAGCGTGAGCGATCCAGCTAATAATCAATTAACAAGTAAATGTTCTTGAAAGTCCTCGATTTCAATTAATTTTATAATTCGAATTTGATTTATTTAATAAGAAAAAATGCAATCTGCATTCACGATTCAAAAAAACTATCTTTTAAAAATATGATTCCAAATTTATTGATCTTAAATTCACCTATTATCTGTTCCAGATAAGAGACCAATCAGAACAAATGACTTGTTAATCGAACTGCGAATTCCTGTCGAAAAACTTTTGTTATGCACTTCTTAAGAATGTGATCAGAAAAAACGAAAAATTGAGATGTCAAATATTATTTCAAACTCAGTTGTATTTAAAGAAGGAAAACAGATAAAACATTCAACTTCAGTAGCAAATGGCATTATTGCAACTTATCTTTTAAATGGAATTGAGTGAACGATTACAGAAAGCCGGATGATGAGTAGTCTAGTTTATCGCTGAAATCGCGAAAGTACAGGAAAATAAGTGACTCATAATTTTTAAATGATTTATTGATTCTATTGAATGAGAATATGTTTCTTTGTTGTAGGCTTGGCTATGAGCCAGATGACGCGCTCTCATGCGCTATAAATGGCGCGTTATTGTAATTTGAATTCGAACGGGATTCTTTTCCTATAAATAAGAAGAGGATCGTGACTATATGATCGTTTGAATAATCTATCTGCCTTTGGATTATGATATCGTTATTAGAATCGTTATTATCAGAATAGTGGTTGATATCATTGAATTATATTTGTGATGTCTTGTGTCATATTGTCATATTTGATAATAAGATTTAACTACCCAAGTTCGAGTTTGAGAAACTGCGAGAGCAGAAGAACAGAATTCAATCTTACACAATTCTGTCACGATCAGAAAGAAATTGTCGACAAAGCTCATATACATGCGGAGACCAAGTCATTTTTTAATTTGCGGTTATGAGATCAATTATAATAAATTCATTTGTAATGTGATACAGAGATGGAATGGAATGCAGATGTTTCCAAGGAATTCGTATTGCAAATAAGTTTTAAAAATAGCTAAAACAGATTCTTATAAAAGAAAAGATGAAAAAATCAAAATTAAAAAAAAACAAAACCAAGAAATAACAAAAAACTAATTATAACAAGGTGCTGGTCGTATTAAAATATACATCACAGATGCAACATTATCATAATCGTTACCATCATCTAGTATCCACATTTTTTATTTATCTACAATGTGACCAATGAAAATGGTCATGATGTCTTAAACAATTATTGGCAATGAACCACTGTTACTAACAGCTTTCGTAATAAAATTTAGACATTTCTTAAAAGCATCAGATTAAAGGATGGACTTTTAAAGCAAAAATACAGATGCGAGATTTCACTGCTTCAATTCATACAAATTATAGATAAAGCTCTCCATTATAGATAAAACTCTCCTGATTCTTCCTAGTGATCAGTAGGAATTGCATATAATTACTGAATTATGAAAAATCATTGAGGTACACAGCTTATAATTAAACACTCCAATTGAACATCCTTCATTTTGATTTCCAATCATTCGAATATTTAGAGAGAAAGAGAGAGCATATCAAAACATTTGCTACACTTTACATCCATAAAACTTTCAAGCTCAATCACTGACTAAATAAAGAGTATCAAAATATAAATATTAAATCATACTGGCAGCTCCGGGAAATACGTTTTCATCTCAAATGTGAATTGTAAATACATTTTGAAATTAATTCTAAATATGTAAAATTCAAGTATTTCATGATTTAAATTTTCTAATGGATTCCTATTACATCAGACATTAGAAGTATAATTCCTTTGCCTGAAAAGTAAACTATCCCTTTTCTTAAAAATTCTATTCCTTTATTTGACTAATTATCTACTCTAGTTTCATCTGTATTGATTATGAAAGGGAATAGAATAAAAAAACAAAGATAATATATTAGAAACTTCAAACAATACTGATCGAATATTTAAGAATTTTATTTATTTTTTCAATAACTAAAAATTTAAAAAAAAAAAAAGAAAGATGAACAACGTAAAGTTCTACATGTTTTCCTGAATAAAATAATAAGATAGTTAACAGCAAACGACCTGAATATTTCAGGAAATGTGTTGAATTAGTCTGTATGGAAGAATATTTTCTTTACACAATTTTTAGATATATGACATTTATTGAATGATATGCGTAAACAAATAAAAAGATGAGAAACACATAAAAATCAAAAAATATGAAAATTATAATAAAGCTATTCTAAATAATATACACCGCATTTAAAGCATTTTAAAAATTTTTTTTCGCATATTGTTCATAAGAATTGCTTCCAGTCAGTTTTATTCCATTCTTCGCAACTGAAAATTATAACAGAATAATATAATACAAGAAAAAAAAGGACAGTACATTAAGACTTTATTTCATTCCTTTTCAAATTTATTACTCAAAAAAAGGTGTTGCAATTAGAAAATAAAATCAATGAAAACCGTACTTTGCATTACCATTTACATATTATTGCATTAAATCAATATGGGATTTTTTATTAAATCAATATAGGATTTTATCCTCAGATCACTTTCATTGAAACGTTCACGCACATCAAATTTAGTTCCAAGTCTGCGAATACAATTAAATAACCATTTATGTTCCGTTCGATTCAAAGTAATTATTCTCCAACCCTATGAAATTCTGATAAATTAAAATTTCGCACTTTCTCATGTTCTTACTTTTACCATTGAAAATGTATCGTAATTAAATGAAATGTTCAATCTAAAATTCTATCTAAATAAGATAAATCTCGAAAATATTGTCGAAAAATTGTGAACATTAAACTATAAGACCTAACAAATTAAATTGTAGATATTATTGTCGAAGAGACTCAAAATAAGACTTTAGATTCTTTCGGAAATTCATATAGAGACCTGCATATTAAGAAATGAATTAAGAAATTTATTATTTTCACGACAGATAATAAACCAAAACATCAAACAGATCACTTCAAAAATCCACCAAAAGAGAAAAAAATTACCGCCTAGAATTATAAATAAATACTAAGTCCATATCATCAGCAACATGTAAAAATTCAGACATATTGTTTCGTCATTCAGTACAAATAATGATTCGTTATTCTCACCCGCGTCGTCACCCCTTAAATTGATGAAATGTTTAGCACTAATCTTTCGTAAATAATTCTGAGTCATAATGAAACTGTGTATATAATTTTTTGCTGAAGAATTATCAATGTTTCAGACACATCATTCATATGCCTTATATAAATTATCTAAATTCTATCTATTCTTCATGCAATATACTCAAATTCTTCCGTAAATTTACTCAGTGAAAGTCCAAAATTCTTCAAAGAAGCTTAAATTTCTACTACATACTATAACATAGCTCGAATTCCAGCATTGTCCTTTATTAGATGATTATTTGTATCACACGCCTTTGTCGCCGAGCGAGGGTGATCGACACTGACCTTAGCTGAGGGTTACAAAGGAGAGACCAATTTGTTATTATTATTCAGTATTTATTGTTTATTATTACTTATTATTATTCGTTATTATTTATTATTATTTATTTATAGCTAGCTGGACCCGGCCACGCTCCGCGTGGCCGATCCAACTATCTATGGGGGCCGAACACGCTTCGCGTGTCCGGCTCCAGCTAATCTATATAGGAATGTCAATGTTCATTTGTTCAAAATCTTAAATCTCCGAAAGTTTTTATACACATTATTTATATTCAAAATCTTAGATATCAGAAAGTCCTCAACCTATTGCTATGAAATTTTGTTACAAAGTTGCAGTCGAATACGCGCATGTTTTTAAAAGTTCATCGATTGATTTGAAATTTTTATGCGCGTTGCATTCGAATAGCAAATGCTTTTAAATAATTAAGGCGAGCAATTCAAGTTTTTCGTTTGTTTTTTTTGCTTTGTGAGAAATGTGATTCGTTTATTTTTACGACAAATAGACAATCCACGGCTTAATATTAGAAGTAATATCAGCCTAATATTAGAAGAGAT
>KZ270211.1:2550-14887 GCA_002249935.1 Onchocerca flexuosa
GAAATTATGCCATGCGAACAGTGCAAAGCAGCACTACCAGCGGCATCAACAACAGCAACAAGCAAAAATAATTGCAGCACTATATCATGAGGATTTTGCCCAATAAAGGATAATCTAGTGAAGATATTGTCTTGTCGTTATACATTACATTATAGCCCATCTGGCCACATACTTTTTTTTTGAAATTGATATCGGTTTTGTTTTTCGGTGTAATTATCTTTAAATTTTTACATTTTATGTATTTGTTTTAAAAAAAAATTCTCACTTTTTTGAAAATGGATAAAATCCGAACATTAAATTACTTTCGCTGCTGATTCAATTGCTTTGCATTCTATGCAGTTCCTTTTATATTCAGGAAAATTGATCCACTATTATGCCATATACTGGTTATTTTTTGCAATGGATCTTTTCACTCAACTCTTATTTAAGCCATTATTATGATTCTTCTTTTTTTTTTTTTTGCCTCTTAAGTCATCATTCCAAATATGTTTGTGTTTTCTTTCCATCAACAACAACTTGACAAAGTTTTTTTGAAGCGTTGTTTCAATTTAAATCTCTTCTGATGCTTTAATTTTACGATTCAAACAGTCAAAAATGAGATGGCATTTCCGAAAACGTATAATTTGTGCAAGTTTTAAGATCGTATCTTTTTGAAATAAATTATATGTTTACTGACGATGAGATAAAAGAATCATTTACTGCATGCAATATTGATGATAATCTTTCTTTTTTCTCTTGAAATTAGTTTAAATTTATCGAATTTTCAGGAGTAATGGGTGATAGCAGTTTGAATGGTATGGTGAGAGAGGAAATGAATCATGAAGATGACGAGAAACATCATCGGCAACATCATGATCATGAAGAACATCAGTTTAAAAATGGCATGGAAGAACATCACAGTAATGATGGTGCTGTTGAAGATGGTGGCGAGTATGAAACTGCCCATCAAGGCGAACAAGAACATGATGATTTTGGTTAATAGCTTTTTAGTTCGTTCGGTTTTTTTTTTTTTCTTTTTTCAAGTCCGTTTTGGCAAGCCTTTCTTCCATCATATTCGCAATGTAGTTACACAAAATGTTCGGAAGTGCGATATTTTTAAAGTATGAAAAATTATAGCAATTAAATTTTTAAAACAAGTTTCTAAGGAACGTAACAGATGTAATGAAAATGACATAGTATTTTTAGATAGTTATCAATCGTATTCGGAACGAGGATCAGATCGTGAACATGGCGATTATCGGGGTGAAGAATATCATGGAGATGAATATCGTGGTGAGGAATATCGTAGTGGTGGTGATGATTTTCGCGGTGGATTTCGTGGACGTGGTGGATATCGTGGTAGTGGCATTTCACCATATGGTTATGGACCGCAAGGTATGGGTGGTGGCGGTTGGCGTCCACGTGGTCCAGGCAGTTGGAGGGGCGGTCGAGGTATGTATGGTGGCGGTCCGCGAGGTCCTTATGGAAATGGTGATTTGGACGATGGATATGGTTACGATCGATCGAGGGGTAAGTTTTACTATAAATCAAAGAAGAATTATTTCTATTCATTTGATAATAGTATATATGTATTTATATGATAATCTTGCATTCACTTATTGGAATTAAGAAGAACTTGTGTTCAAAATGATATTCCAGAATGTTTGAATTTGTTCGAAATCTATTGGAAACATTTCCTGAAGATTTTTTGCATGAAACTTAAATTGAAATTATTAAAAAGATCAATACAAAAGAAGAATTCAATTTTTCCAGATTCCATAAAACTGTCGTAATCCCAATCCTCATTTTACTCTAATCAATTACGATAGGTTCTGCCTGGTTTTTGTCTATTCACTTTTTTTGTGATAAATATTTTGGAGCGTCTAATTGATTCTATTTCAGGTGTTCGTGGTGGTTTCCAGCGCATGCGTGGCGGTTATGGAATGCGTGGTCCACGACCTGGATATATGGGTGATGGACGTGGTATGCGAGGTCCGCCATTTCAACCGCGGCCTCCGTTCTATCCTTCACCATATCCAGGAATGCCTCCTATGGGAATGCCGCCAATGGCTCATCAAATGCCCGTTCAGCAAACGCCTCAGCAGCAAGCAGAAAGGCTGAAAAAGGTAATTTGTCGGATTATTTTATCGGATTATTTTATTTTTTAGCTTCCTTCTAAATTTCATTGATGAAGAATTAATTTGGAAGAAGATTAGACGGTTTCGGACTAATTTTTCTCGGTTAGTTTTCACACTGCCTTAAACATTTAAATTATCACTCAAGCATTGCAAGTGTGGATTTGAAAACTTTTTGTAAATTTATCTTTTTCAGCTTGCTGGTGTCGCACCCGATCAAGAATTGTGGGTGGAAACGAAATCATCGGATGGAAAGCCCTATTACTATAACGCTGTAACACGTGATACAGTATGGGAGAAACCAGAAAATGCCAAAGTAATGGAGCAAACTGAACTGCAAGCTTTGGTTGAAAAAGATGCAAAAGAGGAGAAAGAACAAGGTATGCATTTTATAATAATTTTTTTTTTTTTGAACTTTGATGCCTTGCCAGTAAAAATGTTAAAGCAGATATCTTCGTATTCATTTATTATTATTATTGCTTTATCTTGTTGCTAATATTGATGCCATTCATCATGATAAATTATCATGATTCACTTTCTTAATTGTTAGCTAAATAGCAATTTTACCAATTTTTTTTTATATGAGGCATTTGAGTTTTGTCTTTTTCTCTTTCCTCAAGATATATAAAAAATGATGAGCACGCAAGAGGTAAGTTGTCTCGGGCGTGCATATAATAATCTCTCTTCACTGTGGCACGAATAATGATGGTTGGATTATTTGGTGTTGTGGTTGTTGGCTTTTTGCTTGGATTCTCATGGTACCGCGTAAAGTGGATTTATCAATTTACCGAGGATCGCCAAGATATCTCGGTGATTGGCGCCGGAAAATTTTGATTTTTGCACGTTAAGAGGATATTACTGAGTAGATCTGAATAATAAATTCTGCTTTTACGAAATTTAGAATTGTTTAAATTATTAGGAAAAGATTTGATCATTGAAAGAAAGAATTATGATATTGATAAAAATGATAAAATAAATACAAAAACCATGATAATGACGGAATGATGATGAATGATGACTATGAAGTAGTATATAGTTTGAATTAGTAGTTTTTCAGCAATGTTTTTTAGCACTTTGCAGCATGCTTCCTTATAGGGTCTACTACAGTTTTGTCATTTACATTCTATGCTCTACCACCATATCGGGGACGTGAACGTGGTATGTATATGCAAGTGTTATACTTACCTGGAGCAGAAAATAAAATCCGAGTAACTTTTCACTTTAACTTTAAAACCTTGAAACATTGGAAAGTTATGTTACAATGAAAAAGTAATTCAGTTTATTTAAAAATAAGAAAGAGAAATTTGCATAGAGCTGGAGAAATTTTATAAGAAAAGAGCTTCGTTGAATGTTTTTTTTTTTTTTTTTCTTGTTGTTGTCTTTGTTAATGCACACTTTAGTGGTGATATTAACAACAAAATTGATAATATTCAATCTATGAATGTGATAATACCATTCCTGGATGCTTCCAGATGCCGCGATGCTTTTTGTTGCCTCTTCCTAGAACTATATTACACGTACCTACCATACATACACACATACAGGAGATGTGATGCGTAAAATCCTTCCTCTTCCTCAGTTATTTAACGATGTGAGTGCTGTTGCGAGTTATATGTATATAAAAGCTAATTTCTACCATAGTAACATTAATAACTTGCAAATTTTCCTATATGATGAGCTATAGAATGTAGAATAGACAGTAAAATATTCTTATCTTTGATCAGGTCAGTTTGTTAAAAACTATAAATTATATTGCAATGTGGGGTTTTCCTGCGGAATAACATATCTGGAATTATGACCTCAATTCATCAAGGCATGTCTGATGATTTTGAACAATCCATCTTTGGTGGCAACATCATCTGCTGTATTTGTTTAACTTGAAATGATTATATTGAAATAACTAGTAAAGTGATGATTGCTCGAAAAAAATTGGGCCTAAGAGGAAATAAACCAGATATGCAATTCACGATGCTATAATTTTGTTTTCAACTTCATTTACAAAATTTTATTTGCGGATGATCGTGCAAAAATAATCTTTTTTGTAAAAAAAATGATTGTGAAGAAATTGTTTGTTAAATTAAAATGTCTTGAAATGAATTTTTCAGCTTATTTCATCCATTATATTTGTCAAAATGTTATTATTGCAGAAAATTTATTGCAATACGCTAGTATTGTATTATTTAAAGGTCATATAAATGATGAAAAATGTTTTTCAGCTGCTTCTCAAGGAGCTGCAGGTGGATATGGATCTGGTGTACCGCCACAGATGGCCACTGGTATGCCGATGGGTGGATATCCACCAATGATGCCACCACCAGGTTATGAAATTTTAAAATTAAATCTAAAGAAGAATGAAGAACAATCTTCATCACTATTTAAGCGAATTTTTCTCTTATGTAAAGTAGGAACTTTAGATTCATAAGATTTAACCAGTTGTCAGTAGTTAAACAGTAGTGCCTTGAAATAATGTCACAAAGACATTTTAGGATTTTTCAAGTTTTTACACAGAACGCCAAACTAATGCTCCAGAAAATCAGATGCATTTTATGTAATCTCAATTTATTGGGTTCTCAACTTAAAGCATGAAAAGCATTGATTTAGCAAATTACTAAATCATATTCTTCAATATTTTAAGGACATAATTTAAATCAGCTGTATTATAGGATTCCCTATGATGCCACCTATGATGTTTCCGCCGCGTGGCCCAGGTTATCCGCCTATGTTTCCTGGCGTTCCTCCAGCTTATCCGATGCATGTCCCTGGAATCCCGCCAGTTGTACCAGCAGCTGTTACTCCTGGCTCTGAGGTAAGTTCGAATCGTTGAACCCAAAATGTAGGATATTTTCAATTTTTTACGGTACTTATTCACTGCTGTTACAGAGCGTCCAAGTATCATCGGAAGCTGCGCTTTGGCAGGAATATACAGCTCCTGATGGACGTAAATATTATTACAACACCCAGACCCAAGAAACCACTTGGGATAAACCAAAAGTGCTTGAAAGTTGGTAGTTTGCTTAATTTAATGTATTTTGTGTAGAAAATGTAGAGTTTCCTAATTCCTGATGATTTTTTATGTTTCTTTTTAACTAGTTTCTATTTATAGGCTTGAAACATAGAAAAAAACGAAATTGCCTGTTGCTTTCTTATTTCTTACGGGAAATTCGATGCCATTTCAGATTGTTATAATTTTTTTTTGGATAGAATTTACACTGGAAAATATCCGTCATTTTTTTCTCGTTTTCAGCTTCTAGTACTGCTAGTGGAACTGTTGATTCCGCCGAAAATAATACCAGTGCACCAACTTTCACGGAAGCACAACAGCAAGCAGCAGCCTTGGCACAGCAACAGGTAATGATTTTCTGGAAGTACTATCACAAGTTTCCTTTCGACTAGTGAATCTTTGAAGATAATTTTTTTTTTTTTTTTTTTTTTTTTTTTTTCGTTTTTTGCATATCATAAGAAAATATTAGCGAAACCATTTCATTTTTTCCTATTTTCCTGTTGTTCATCCGAAACAATTAGCATTATATTTTTGAACTAGATCATGACCGCGACTACCTAACCATTATTTAATCCATTTATTACTCAGAATGTTGATGAACGATGACAACGCCTTCTTGTAATGCTTAGCTAGAATGTGCTTGTTGTAATTTAAGACTATGAATCTGTTATTTTTATGCTGCAGTTGAAAACACATAAATTTGATGCAAATTATAGAAAATTTAATATTTAAAGTATCGTAAAATGTTGAAATAATCATAAAAATTATTTCAGGTGCAAGCTCAGTTAGCGGCAGCCAAAGCAGCTGCAGAAGAAGCGAAAAAGCATGAAGAGGAATCGACAAAAGAGTCAGAAGCTGTGGAGACGAAACAAGTGGATAAATCGAGACCCGTTAGCAGTAATCCTGTGGCTGGCACTCCTTGGTGCGTAGTGTGGACAGGCGACCATAAAGTAAATTTACTGATCTTAATCATAAAAGGATAATTTCCATGCAAATTATACAGTGTGGATTGACGAATGATCCATTAAAATCTAACTAATGCTTTTCAATTTAGGTTTTCTTTTACAATCCATCAACGCGTACATCAGTCTGGGAAAGACCACCAGAGTTGTATAATCGACCAGATGTCGATTTACTGGTGTCAAAGCCACCAGAAGAGAAAAGTGAGTGCACTTTTTTGGAAAATAAAGGTATATTTCAAAAACGATTTCATATCTCTTTTTTCAAGACTATTAACTAAACTGATTATATCTTATCGAAAAATGATGTAGTTTGAGATATTATTCTCATTTTATTTTTTAATAGTAGTTTATGAGTCATTCAAAGCATAGATTTGATTTCTGTAGTCTGTATTAGCCTAAAATTTTTGTGCTTCAGAATTCAATTAATCAAATTTCTTTTAGAAAAGCTTCACATTACAGAGCCAGAAGCCACTAAAAAAGCGGACGATGAAGGAAAGACAGCAAGTTCGGAGGAGAGCGATGATGATGAAGAAAATGCTCCACCAGCAGCTAAAAAAACCCGAAAAGAAAAGAAGCTGTAAGTTTTTTAAAATGATAACTCTCACACTATATTGAATTTCGAAAACTTTTGAATTTATTTCATGGTAATTTTAGAGAGAAACAACGATTGGAACAATTGGCAGCAAAAAAAGAGAAGGATAGGCCAAGGCAGATGCTTGAGAAGCAAGTTGATCCAGCAATTCAAGCAGAATTACAAGCACAAAAAGAGAGAGAAGAGGTGATGTTTTGAATAATTCCTTAATAAAATATTAGAATGGAGATAAAAAATGAGTTACACACTCTCCAGATTTTGAATTTTGCAAAATCCTATTTACTTTTCTTGAAGTGATTCATGTAGTAAATATTAAAAGCTAGATATAAGAAACAGTATACTTAGTTGATATTTTTCATTCTGATTAGTGTAAACGCAATAAAACAGATCATGATCATACTTTACAGTTGTCCATTTGAACTTCAGTTTTTAAATGAATGAATTTTCCTTTAGATCGTAATATTTTGAATTTATTTTATCTATTTGCAGGTACCGTTTGAGCGTAGGTTACAAGAATTTAAGGAAATGTTGACAGAGAAAAATGTTAGTGCTGGAAGCACTTGGGAGAAGGAACTATCCAAAATTGTATTTGACAAGCGGTATCTACTTTTAAATGCTGTGGAACGAAAAGCTGTAAGTTTATTAAGCATTTCCAATCATTCTTTAAAGTGACTGAGATAGTATGAGTTTTTTTTTTCTTACCGAAATGGATAAAACTATTCCGTTTAATGGTAGTAGAATACTTAGAGAATATTTAAATCTAGGCTTTCGAAGCTTATGTCCGTGAACGAACTGAAGTTGAACGAGCGGAGAAGAAAAGGCGCGCTAAAGAAGCACGAGAAAATTTTAAGAATTTGCTTGAAGAGGCAAAATTACATGGAAGGTTAATTTGTTTAAAGATTCTACAAAAAATGATATTTAATATATTATAAGAGTTCAGTAATCATTTTGATACTCGATATAAATGTTTAAATACTCTAATCAGAAGTATTGTAGCGAAGAATCTGTTAGTTATTGCAAGATGGAACGATTTTTGATGATGTAGTGGTAATAGATTGAATTTTGGGTTAAATGGTCAGATTAAACTGATCACTGATCAAATTAATTCATTTAATAATTTCGTTTTTGATGTTTATTCTTTTCTTTTGAGATCGTCATTTTCATCATTTGCATCAAAATGGGGAAAAGATAGTAGATTCAAAGGTGTTGAAAAAATGCGCGATAAAGAAGATATTTTTAACGAATATGTTCAAGAATTGGAGAAAAAAGAAAAAGAAGAACGTAAAGAAAGAAAGGAAAAGGTTCGAATTCATTTATCGTTTATAGTATAGTGGTGAGTAATGTTTTGGATTAGGGATTTGGCTTACCAAATGACGGAAGGCGGAAGTAATTGGACGATTTTGGCTTATAGCAGTTTGACAGAATTAAAAATAGCTAGTTTTTTCTTTTTTTTTTTTCTTTTTAAAGAGGGAGTGGAATTAATGAATTCAAAAATGGTGTTCATTTCATTGCAGATACGTAAGGATTTTATTACAATGCTTATGGAAAAGAATATTACTTCTCGAACGAAGTGGTCTTCATTGAAGAAACAACTGGAAGATGATGAACGTTATAAAGCTGTTGATCGATCTTCAAGTCGTGAAAGTCTTTTCCGTGAATATCAGGATACATTACCAGAAGAATCTAATTCAGTAATTTTTCTCTGTTATTTTATTTGAGTGCTTGATATTCATTTTATGTTTAAACTATTCTTAGGCATATGAACATCTTTTTTAGTTTACTTATTTGAAATAGGAAAAATATTATACACTAAAATATATCTAATTTTTGATATGCTAAAAGGAAGTTGTATAATGTGATATTCAAATTTTTTGTTATTAGTTTGCGAAGTGGCAATCACAAGAGATATAACGTTCACTGTAAGACTGCTAAAAGAGTCAGAAGTGAAATTTATTTGATAGAAAGAATCATGAAATTTCAGGATATCGAAGAAGAAAATGATCGTCAAAAGCGTGTTGCTGCTGAAGCTGCTATCGAAGAACGTAAAAAGGAGGTAGAAGCTGAGCTAGGTGAACAGCTAAAAGAAAGAAGTAAAGAACATGAAAAGCACAAATATCAAGAGCATGAAGAATCTTTTAAAGCTTTGCTGATTGATCTGGTAAATTGTACTGACTAATGAATCGAATTATTTTCATTATTCTGAATTTTCCTGCTTGTATATCATCTGAGGCCAAACAATTGAAATAAGAAAGCTACGGCAGCTTTTAACTTAAATAATTTTATTTTATTCTAATTAGAATTTTTTCGTTTTTACAGATAAAATCAGCGGATTATACCTGGCATGAAGCTCGTCGAATTTTGCGGAAAGACTCACGTTATGAAAATTGCGATCTTTTGGAAAAAGATGCTAAAGAACGTTTGTTCGATGCACACGTTCAGCATTTGGAGAGGAAAAGACGAGAAGTTTTTTTCCAAGTCAGCTTTTTACTTTCATTTATTAAAATTACTGTTTTTTCGTATTTGAAATTTCTTGAATTATTTACTTTAGGTGATGAAGGATCATGTATTAGATGATGGAGAATTATTTTTTTTTAATTCTGAAAGAAAGTTGAAAATGTGCTAATTCATTGTTCTGATCAGTAGGACCACTGTAAATTATTTGTAAAACTTCCAATTATTTTATGCTTTATTAATATGTTGCAGTTGTTAAATGAAACAAAAGATATTACACCTAGTATGAAGTGGCGCGAAGCTAAAAAAATCATTGAGAAAGATGAACGATTCACAAAATTCAATATTAGTGAGAGGGTATTTTTTTTTTATTCTCTTATTTAGTTATTGCATTTTATTTATTATTTCTTCGAATCTAGATATTTTGAATTTTTTAAAATTACAATCAATATGTATAACTGATTTTCAAACAGAGTTTTGAAATGATTTTAGTTCTTATGCATTAGTTTACATATTGATTTTAATTTATTTTCTATTTGCTTTTAGGAACAAGTGAAAATTTTTATATTGTCAAATTATTTTTATATTCATATCGATGAGTAGAAAAGTGAACAAAGAATGTTTATTGGAAGAATAAAACTTTCGTAACTTGATTAAAGTTAATTTCAATCGAATTAAATAAAACTTCAATTATTCAAAATTGGAAGCAAGTTGTTGTATTTAATTTATGCTTTTCTGCATGTTTTATTTACAATGTTTAGAAGACAGAACGTGATTACAAAGAATGGATGGAGGAAAGGAAAGAAGCAGTAATGAAAGATTTCAAAGATTTATTAAAAGAGACTAAAATTATTACCTACAAATCTTTAAAAATGATACAAGAAAATGAACAACATCTTCGCGACATACTTGCAGTACTTGAGGTAAGTTACCTTGGAAATTTTTTTCTGTTTCTTAAGAATGTAAAATCTTCTTTGAGTTTGCAACGGTTATCTCAACATTTTTCTGATTTCTCGGCATTCCACATTGTTGATGTTATTGAACATAGATATGATAACAGAAGTTAAGAAAAACTTCTGTTATCAGAAGTTTTTCTTATCATTTTTGCTTTCCTATATTGCTTTTTTTTCTGTAGTTACTTTCTAATACTAATTACTTTCTGTGTTATTTATTACATTTATAAAGTTATTAGACATTATTTTAGAATGACAAGCGGTATATTGTATTGAATAATGCCCCAGTGGAACGGGAGCGATTACTAGAACAGTATCTGGAAGAGTTGGACAAGAAAGGTCCACCACCACCACCCACACAACAGGAAGCTGACAGACGTCGAAAATAATTCTAGTTTTTCTCTTTTTAATTGATGAAAATTCTTTAGAATTTTGGCATTTGTGACGTTTATTATATCACCTTCATTTTTTATAAAATGAAAGCGGTATTTCTGTTTTGACCTCAATTTTTTACTGCTTTTTACTTACATTGTAATAGATCGAAATAGTGATTTGGAATGACTCTCTTCCATTCCGAGTCTGAAAGTTTAAGTCTGTGCACATTTTTCAAGTTTGCTGCTTGACATATCTAAGCAGGAAGCTGTAAAAAATTTATGGAACTCACTAAAGCAGATTTCCAAATGGAGCGATTTTTATTTTCTATGAGATGTTATCTCAGTAATACTAAGGACTCTTCCTGTAATGATTATGGTAAAATCATTTTTCTAAAAAACATCAAACTAATCGAGTTTAATTATTCTTTATTCTCTTCCTGTCTAAAAATTTTTAATTAGTGCAAGATAGAGAAATAGTATTCCACCTCTATTTAGATTATTTTCTGAATGATACCTTATAGTTAGATCTCATTCAAAAATTTTGCACCTCGCATTCCTTCATTTTTTTTCGAATGCTTGCACTCTTTAGTTCTTTTTGCAAATTGGCCAATAATTTCAAGACTATTAGATTAATGTTCACTTTATTGTTTGCTGCAAAAAAAAAAAGGACGAAAAATCTCATTAAAAAATTAAATTAAAATTTTTCTGATTCCTGTTATTTCATTTTTCTGTATACTATTTTGAGAAAAAAAATAAGGATTTGCCGTAATTCGTTTATTATTGATGGACTGATGTTATGTACAGTTCTTTCTTTTTGTTTCGGTGTTTCATCTTGTTGCTGTTCAGCGTTTCTTGCGTTCTAACTGTTGTCATTTATAATGAAATAAATTATCCAATAAATTTGATTCTTTTTTAAATAGCTTCTAACTTTATTGATACATTCACTTTTGTGGTTAATGGCCTTTACAACAAAGGCAAGCTTACATGGATAAAATTAGATGAAATGGTAAAAATTTCTGATACATGAATAAAGATATGGTATTCGAAAACTTTGATTTCTAATTGGATTTACAAAATCGATTGAACTGTCATAGATATGCATAGAAAGATGATGTAACTATCCTGGGATTTCTGAAATTGGATGAATTATTTTAATTCATTTACCGACTAAATTGTTCCTTATTCCGAGATTTCAGATTGTCAATATTGGCAATCATCTCTTGTGGTAATTTCTTTGGTACGCTTCATTGAATTTTGATAATCTGTGAAGTTGATATATGCGCATAAATGAGATATTTAATAGATCAGAAAGCATGCTTCATAATTTTTATTACACAAGATAGGAATAATTCAGTGCATTATCAATACTACAAAATCAGGATGGATCATGTGCATTATCAATACTACAAAATCAGGATGGATCATGTAAATTATCAATACTACAAAATCAGGATAGATCATGTGCATTATCAATACTACAAAATCAGGATGGATCATGTAAATTATCAATACTACAAAATCAGGATGGATCATGTAAAAGATTTGAATGTTAATATAAAGTTTGGGTTATTTATGTTTGACTTTTTAATTTCAACCAAAATTTACTGAATTACAACAGCATAAAATGGGATAATACATTATAGGTTTATGTGAAGCAAATTTTGATTACAATAAAATTGAGGGCAAAATATTTGTCATCATATTGGATCAGCTTTTGAAGATTTTGAACACATTGGCTAATATCGGACATCATAGAAAGCCTGAAAATTTTTTTTTTAATTTTTTTTTTTTTTTTTTTGTTGCCATTCAATATTACTAGAAAAAATCGATTTTTTTTTTAAACTTTAAATTTAAATGAAAAAGATTTACTGTATAATTTACAAAGATCAC
>KZ270212.1:0-12081 GCA_002249935.1 Onchocerca flexuosa
TATTGCTGGCGTCTTGTTGGGTCTTGAAGAAGGAACAGAATTCTACGATAGGTTTGTTAAATCATTTTGTGCCCATTTTTTTCGTTTTGTGAATTTTATTTTCGGATCAATTTACTTTTATTTCTTGATATATTTGTAGTTATTTTTGCTTATCTTTATTTAGATCATTTTCTCTTTTGGATCGAGTACAGGACAGCGTTGGTCCGGAAGCATATTTTGCATGTTTGTGGGAAGCAGTTCTTGGTTCTCCTTCTGTTCGTCTTCCAGCATTGATGTATGTTAATGCAAAATTTAGCCGTCATAAAAGTATGCACGATCAGGAGTATATCATGGGAAATAACATCGACCATATGGTATTTTCAATGTTGTTTTCTTATCTTTGAAACCATTAGTATTTCATACCTTTTAACATGAGAAAAAAAAAAAGTTTGTTCGACTTTATGAAAGTTTTGTTTCAAAATTTATTGTCCATCTTTCAGATAGCAGCTCTTTGTGCAGCAGCCGATGATGATGGCCCAACGCTCGTTCAACGTCATTTATTGGATTTTTTATCCTCTGCTTTCCCGCTCAATTCCGATCATCTCGTAAGGGAAGACTTTGTTCAGGTAATTAAAAAATACATTTTATCCATTTTTACATATGTATATAATATTTAACTCAGCTATTTCTTGAAGAAGGGTATAATTGCATTATTATCCCTCATTTACTCACTAAACATTTCAAAACCGGTATAACGCTTTCATCAGAAAAGAAATCAGAACATGTTTGTAAAATAGTAGATCATTTTAAATTTCTGAACTATGAAATCGCGTGTTTCTAAATTTATTGTTTGTTTGTTGTTTGCTTCGTTGTTATCAGTACGGTAATGTGGAAGTTAACTTAAATTCATATTTAAATGTTAAGTTTTATTGATATTAATCTTTTAGCTGCTGAGGCGTTGTCTCTTTTTGGTACTTCGCAGAGATATGAGCTTGAATAGGCGTCTGTATCAATGGTTATTGAATCGTGTTGGTGATTCAGCTGTTACTGGATTGCCCGTTGCTGGAGTAGATGAACAACTTGATACTACCTTTTTCATGTATTACAACTTTTGTTCACGTTTTTTCTTGTTTATCATCGGAAATGTTGATACAAAAATTTGGACTAGTGAGAACTATTCCTGAAATTTTTTAATTTCGAAATCGGATAAATTTTGATCGCAGTTATGGATAAATTCGATTATATGTACAAATAAATTTAATTTAAGCACTTACGCTTTGCCAATTGCAAGAAAAGCACTAGAAGAATATCTGGAATTGGATACAGTTCAAATAACCAGTGCTCTTGCTTCCTGGGACGGTACGAAGGTAAGATATTTGAGATTAAAAAATAAATGATTTGGAATTTTATGACGGGCAGTGTGTAATTTTAAAACTTCGAGAAAAGTTAAAGATGCCTTTTTATCATTAAAAAAAGCACATAATTTCCCAGTAAACTATCAAGCGTGTTAATTCAAGATATTTATAAATTTTTCTCAAAAAAATACTCTCCACTTTTTCTTCAATATGACTCTCCGTTTACTACTGATATAAGTTTTAAATTTTCGAATTGAAAAGTTCACTTTTTCTTAAACCCAAATTTATTTTTAATTCAGGAACATCAAACCCAGTATACTGAAGTGCGCGTTGCACGTTTGCTATTATATTTCATGGATCGACCTGAACTAGGCTCTCTTTTACTTGAAGAAACATTACTAATTTTGCTGCAAGCAGCTACTAAGAATGATACGCGTTTGGAATCGGTTTTAGTCCAGGTTGGCATTAGCATTTGGTTGTTTGGATTTGTTGATTCAAAAGAATTACATAAATTGGTTACACAGATATCGTTAGATGAACTGTTTCTTGTTATCTGTAGCAATTATTTTATAATTTTGCTTCACATTAACTAAAATTGAGAAATTTATAATTTTATACTCAGATTTTTTTTTTTTTTTTTTTTAAACATATTTCTTGCAGAAAGAGGAAATATTATGTAAAACAAAAAGATTATCAACTTCAATAGAAACAATTAATGAACAGAGTCGGCGGTTTAGTGTTACGAGTAAATCCTCCATTAGTTCACGGCAGTCACGATTAAGCATTCTATCAGTATCTGAAGAGATTTCTGCTGACCAGGTATTTATATTTTAAGCATTAGTCATCTATTATTTACAACAATTCAGTATTGCACTAATTCAGTGAGTTATCCATAAAAAATCGGGAAGTTTTCAAAACTGTTATTAAATTGCCTTTGTATTCGATTTTCCAGATTAAACGGTTAGAAGAATTCGAAAAAACAATAAATCTGTTGATGAATTCGCTTGATGTTGGCTTTATTTGGAATTTTCTTGAAAGAAAACTGAAAATGTAAACTCATACTTTATTTCGTAAGATAGAGGCATTCGAAATCCTGAGAGATCTGTTACATGATGAGTGAATGTTAAATAGTGTGGTACACTGACTGACGAAATTCATTTTCTTTTGAAATACATTTGTTTACTAATAATTTTTTTTAATTCATAATAGTATATTAGGCAGAGTTTTTTATTAGGGAGATCTTTTCGATTGTTACAAAGGCTTGAAATCCATCCATATAAGTTATAGATATTGAAATTGATTTTAAGAAATAAATTTCTCAAATCTAAAAAAACATGGAGACACTGAATGTGACATTCTAGGTTGTAAAATAATTTCATACTCATTGATTTTGAGATTAATACAACAAAAAAAACAAAAAGAACAGCAAAATGGTGCAACAGATCCACATTTGCTAACAAATGAAGTAAAAATGTTGAAAGAAGAGGAGGAACGAAGAATGACTCAAGAATTGACGAACTTCCCACAGGTTCTGATTTTTTGAAACTTATTATGATTTATTTTTGAATAGGATACTTTACCGAAATTAGATCAGTTGTAGTAGACAGTGGTAATTTATGAAGTTAGTAATTTCTTTATGGTTCGAATAAAAATTTATTAAAGATTAATTTAAACCATTCTTAAAATGAAGTGCATAATTCGAAATTAAGGAAGATAGTTACATTTAAGAACTTTGGTAAAATTCAAATAATAAATAAATGAAACATTTATTACTTTTAGATAGTATTATTTTGCCTGAATACGATAGAATTAGATTCTCATGGTGATATCCGAGAACGGTACTTACCGCAGTTGCTGTCATCGATCCTCACCACTTTGGCTGAAAAGGATGTTGCATCGATCGATGGTCAATTACTTGTTCGACTCTTAATTGTTGCAAAAGCAATCCTGAATGAAATTAATCAAAGTGCTGTTGTTATGGAAGCTGGAAGTTAGTAATTAATGCCTAAAAAAATTTTCGGAAATATGTTTAAAATTGTTAAACTTATAATAATAATAATAGCAAACAGTTAGTTATTTACAGTGTTAGTTATAATGATAATGATCATGGCTTAAACGTAATGTGACCGAAGCACTCGAAAAATTCAGCCTGTAATTCTGAGGGATCTTTGAAATCTTAAATTTAGTAATTTAATTTTGCAATTTTTTAAATTCATTCAATTTTTCGGTTGATAACATTTCAAAAAAATTCTGTAACAAATTTCCATATTTCATGTCCAAAATGATTGGTGTGTTAGAAATTTTACTCACTGCAAATTTTAGTCGTTACGCGAAAACGTGGTGAAGTATATGAAATAGTACGTTGCGAAGAATTTGATTCAATGGAGAAACCATCCACAGAAAGTGGTGCAATTAAAGGTTTCTTCAAAATTTTTATGTTGCATAACTCATAATTCAGGATGCACTGGAAGATCTTCAAAATCTACTAGATTTAAACATTAATATATTTACAGATATTCATCAAATTCTGAATACTATTATAATTTCATATTGGCTAATATTTTGTAGTTGATAAATTTTAGCAATTTAGACTCAATAACAACTGGTAAATTATTCTTATGTATTATATTACAGAACAATGGAGAGTGGAGAATTGTTTAAGTAGTTGTCAACGACTTCTTTCTCAGATATGTGATTGGTATTGCAAAGAACGAGATACAGAACGCCTGCAAGCATTTTATGCCATTTCAATTTTGACACGAGAATTTGCCGATTTTCCGCTGTATGATTTAAACATGCAGGAAATCAATGGTATGCTTTTATTTATTAAATATTACTCGATTATTTAATTTTCTTATGTTCTTTATTGTATGTACCCAGAATATTATCATAATTTCGAATTTTTTCGATCATCTGCATTTTTCTTTACCTAGCGTCCATCGTTTTCTTTGATATCGTCGTAGTAAAATATTAATTCACATTAATTTCCATAGATATAGGGCATTGTAAGCAGCATGTATCAAGCAATTATCCAGTTTGGTTAAGTGCTTTATTAAACATATTATCAATAGACGAATGGGATGCCTCCGTGAATTCTAAAGGTTAGATTTTCTTTATATTTATAATCTCTTGGATACTTAAACATTTTATATTATTTTTTTTTTTTTTCAACATCAGTTCAGTTTGAGTTAATTTAGTTTATTAATATTGGTTTAATGTCGTTTTATTCAAATCATTTCTTTTACTATGTGGTATCAGATTATTGATGATCCACTAGATAAACGCAGTGGAAACTTAAACATTTCAACAATTATTGACATTTAAACTTCAGTCTTGGATTTTCTTTATAGCTCATCTTTTTTAAAATTATTTTTGTAGTCAATCATTATATGCCTGAAATCCGAGTAACCGATATGTTTGCTCGTGCGAATGCTTTGGATCTGATAACTTATATTTACGTGAGAAGTATTTCGGTTGCTGAACAACATGCCGCTATGTTGCAACGTCAGAAGAGGTTGTTTCCATTTATAAAATGTAAAAATCACTTAAAGTTTTAAGATCTCGCTGAATTTCCTATCTGGATTTCACTTTAACTTACGTATCATGCGAACTGGTCTTAAAATATTTGCTACGCTTTTTTTAAGTTCAAAAAATTTTTGTTTTAGTGAAAAAATTACTTTTCTTCTGCATGCAAATTTAGTTCTCCGATGAATGACTTGATTTAGATGACAAGTTTCAGAGATACCAAAGAACGAACAATTATTTTATTGAAACCAATGATATCTGAAGCTGACCTGAAACGCTTGGATGATGACGACATTTTCAAAGTATGATGCCTTATTATTCAATCAAAAATTATTAATAGCATAATCAGCGAATGAATTGAATTAAATATATCTAAATCAGTTTTGAACGATCATCCCTTTCGGAAGCCAATTCTTTGCTATGTTTCACATACAGTTGTGTCACAATCAGAGATGTTTTACGTCTAGTTTTCTTGAGATATCATGAAATGTTTCCCTAATTTATGAAAATTCAGATTTTCTCCATATTTTGATTATTATCTTTTCACTTTTCATTTCCAGAAGACAGCTAAAATTCTTTGGTCATATCTGGACCAAAGCGACAAAGCTTATTATCATTCGACAGTTGCTCGATTGCTTTGTTTATTTCATTCACGGAAGCCTTCTGAACCGAGTAGCGATGTTGAGGATTTGATCGTCAGCGATCTTACAAGCATAAATAGGGTGTGGAATCTTTTTTTTTTATTTTTTTAAAGTGCACTGCTTCTTATTAAAATTTTAAGTGCATTAAAGGAACTGATTTTTGAATAATTTTGAAGGCAGTATTTTTTTTTAGGAGCGAAGTTGTTCCGCTGCTAAAAAATTTCGAACCTTATGGATGTTAAATCGGCCTTCTGTAACCGAGGAACTCTATCTTGGATTATCATCTAAGCCATTTAATAGGTTTGATAATTGTGTAGTCTCCAATTTCAATTAAACTGCACTTATCAGGTAAAAAGAAAAAATGGGGAGCTAAGCAAGTGCATGGTATTAGTTCTATTTAAATTAAATCAATTTATTTGATTTTAATTAATCAACTGCATTCGATTTTACTTGACTAATATAAATTAGAATTTAATTGACTAATATAAATTAGAATTTCATTGTAATTTAAATTCTTTGAAGGGTCATCATGCTTTTATTGGGTTTTCTTTGTGATGATGCAACTGGTTACGATAAAGCAGAATTGAAAAATATTTCGGCCTGTTGGTTCAATGATTGTGCTCAACATTCGGATTTGCCATATATTCTGCAGGTTCTTAGAATTTATATATGAGAATTTCATTCCAGATCGTCATGAAGTTATTTTTGTTTTACTTTTACTGGGCTTCGTAATGGTGGTAGTCTAACAAGGACAATATATAGAGATAATATTGTATTACCCTGCCTTTTTAAAATCACTATATAAGCGTATTTTTCTATTAATCATATTTAAACTCATTAATATTTATGAATAATATTAATAAGTTTATATATAATGCATTAACCCATTAATACTCATTTTACTGGGAAAATTGCCATTTATTCAGCTTATTTTAGTTTACATTGAATTTTGAAAAATTATGCTGATATTCAATGATCATGAAGTTATGAGTGACATAATTTCAGACAAATTTTATTAAATATTCCAGATGTGGGCTGTTATGCTTCTGAACCCAAGCACATCACGTGCTTCAATTCAATATCTCAGCATGCAAAGCAGGATGAATAAAGAAAAGGTTTGTATTTATTATTACTAGAAATTAATGCTTTGAGAAGAAGGAAAAGAATTTTCTTTTTTCTCTCGCTTATCGTGGGGTGGAAGGGTTCTCACTTTGTTTTTCTGAATCTAGCAAGCTGTTGGCAGTTTATTTAACAGTTTCAGTGTTAAGAAGTATAGGAATGATTAAAGGAGAAGAGTAAAAATTGAACAGAAAATTTCTTGATAGAGAAAAGTATCGTTAATTTTCAGTTTCCGAATATGCCATCCGGTATTTGTGCCATTACATTGTTAACAAATGGTGGTCATCAATCATTACATCATTTATGCGAGGATGTTTCGGTAACAAGTTCAAATGAAGCTAAACGACACTTAATCGAAGCTTCTCTGGCACTTGATAAATTAAGGATCGGAGAGTTTGTTTTTGAAAAATCAATAAAATTATAATAATTTAGAAATTTTCACCTAAAAATATATTTAAAAGTTTTTGGATTTTTTCCGTCGTTGTTTTTAGTGAATACTGATTTTATTTAGAATCTATTAGAAATAGTTTTAGATATCCAGCTTGGTTGACTGAGTTACGAAATCGTTTATTGCAAGAAGGTGATGATAATAGTACGATGGACTTGAATGTAGCAAGCGAAACGCAAAAAACTCATCGCAGAACTGTATCGGACATACCAATGTTTGATGATGATAATGTATGTTATTCGTAATCTCATTTTATGATAATTTTCCCACAAATTTTAATCAAAACTGTTGATGAACGGGTGGATTAAGATGATTAAAACATTGACAATGATTGAATATATTTTGGGAAACTTGCATATAATTACGACATCAATGTAAGTTTGGCTATTCTGACTGTTAGTGATAATTTTTTCATTCAGTGATATATAACTTTTACGTTCCTAGCAAAAAAAAATCTATATAACTTTTATTACCGTCTGTATCAGAACAGGTCATTAGACACAATAACAAAATAACTGCGTCCACATACCGTATTTTCAAGTATTCCACTATTTTTTCATTTGCGCTTTGGAATTCATTTGGGGAATTATTGGGCTAGCGCATAATGTTTTTTCCAGTTCGTATCTCTACTATCACAGTACTTATAACTCTTATCATAGTAGAGAGACGAATATCTTAGTAGAGAGGAAAATTAGAAAAAGCATTAATCCTTTCGAATACAAAATCTAAAGATAGCAGTTAAGAATTGTAAGCAGATTTGTTACCATTTAATATATTATGTTGTAATAATATTAAAAAGCATATATTCAGTGATATATTTTGTGTTATTTTTTCGATTTATATAAACACATCATATTCCACTCAATTATTCTAGAGGAAGTAAAGGTATTTACTTGCATTTTTATCATAATATAATTTTAAAAAAGAAATTATTTTAGGATTCTGTTGAAACGGCATCATTAGATTCGCTGGATCAGGAAGTAGTGGAAGTACTACAGTATATCATTGATTGTATTT
This sequence comes from Onchocerca flexuosa, assembly GCA_002249935.1. Taxonomy (NCBI): domain Eukaryota; kingdom Metazoa; phylum Nematoda; class Chromadorea; order Rhabditida; family Onchocercidae; genus Onchocerca; species Onchocerca flexuosa. The sequence goes on from KZ270212.1 coordinate 8,085, forward strand.
GTGCTCAGGAAGAGAGTGAAATGGAAATAAGAGCTTGTTTTGCTGGTGAACGATTGTGTTCTCATGTTCAGACGACATTGATCAGTGATACACATTGTACTGAAAGCGAAATTAGCGAAAAAGAAAAATCATTCGGGTTAGTTTGTATGCTTTAAATTTTTCCCATGGTTACCTAATTATTGTATTGTATTGAACTTTTGGTTTACTGATAAATTAGTTAAGCAAAAATAATTTAAAGTAAAATTAATATATTTTAAGTAGGACATTTTTCACTCCAAAATGTTGATAGTGCTAACATCATGTGTTGATTATTACAGAAGTGCGATATTCGAATTCTCTGTGTATGTTTTCATTCTTTTGAAAACTCTATTTCGTCATAACATTTTCTTTCTAATATTTGCTTGATTTAATAAATTTCAGTGTAGTAGCAAGTACATCACAGAAACGATCAGCGGAATCGCAGGCAATTCCTTCAACGTGGAAATCTGTTGAGAATGGTCCACCGATTTCTGAGAACTTGAAACGTTGCAAAAGTCATCGAAGACAAGATTCATTGCAAGAAAGTATATTTACGATGTCTGCACAGGAACTTAAGTGAGGCTTGTTTTGTCATCATGCATCTTTTTGATTTCTAATTCTTCAGCTAAAATTTTGTGTCACTATTTTTTATCCAGAATTTTAATTTTTGTTTGTTTTAATAGTTAATTATACATTTACTTAGATTATTCGATACATCGGAATTACCTCGATTGGAAGCAACTGGCGATGAAGTGCAACCACTATGCCACGAACTACATGCACATATGTTGCTGTATGCAGAGAGTGGCCAAACGGTGGATTTGGCGCGCTCTGAAAAAGTATTTCGAATGTTAATTGCACTAATGCGTACGAAGCTTAGCTTTCTAACTCCCAGGCTTATTATTAGGTGAGTTGCCTAAAAAGTGAGCATGCCATTCTACATGTATGCTTGAGTAATTTTTCCATATTTTTAATTTGTTTTCCTTTTGTGATTCGGTTTATTCCAGCATACTATGTAAATAATTCAAATCTGTTACTTCAAGGTATTTTTAAGTTTTTATTCCAAGTTCTGTAGGATTACTTTGATAAAGCTGGCTGAAAAGGTCGAAATTCGAATTTGCAACAAAATAATCACTTTTTTGTTATAAAAAGTGAATGCCCAACAAAAGAAATCAAATTTTTAGTTGTATGGTTTCGTCTGGAACTGCTTCACTTTCGAAATCTCCATCAAGCGCTACTTCTGGACAATTAATGGATCTTGTGTCACGTCACATTCGTTCCATTTTAGGACAGGATTTTTGGGCTTCTGAATCGGATAGTGCAAGCGGAACGGACACATTGAAACATAAACATTATACCTTATTTGAACTCTTTTTGACCGTAAGTTTATTATATATTGACATATTTCTGATTTCTTTCAACTAATGTTTCGAAGAATAAAAGGAGAAACTTGAGGTGCACACTTTCGCTCGTTTCAAAAATTGATTTATTTAATCAAATACTAATGAAGCCTTGAAATTTTAAGTTTCATCTCTAGGAGTTTTGAAATGTTTCCACAGCCAAAGCATTTCGATTATTAATTATAATAAATTTTATGTAATATAACTTTCATTAGCGATTGAATTTAATCCGGAATTTTAATATTAGTATGTTGCAGATTTCTTTACATTTCCTGCGATCATATTTTGTCAATTCTCCCACTGCCAATGTTTCTAGTCATGATTTACGCAATGCTTGGAAATGTAAGGTAAAGTTTACAGTTTACCTAAAATTCGTAATTGAGAATTCTACAGCACAGAAAAAATATTTGTTGAAGATCCAAATAAACGACTGATTTCGTGAATATTCTGATTTTCAGAATAGTCGAAAAGAAAGAAGAGGAATGCTTCTTCTAGTTCTATGTCTTTGGAAATAATGATAGAAATGGCTTATTCATTGCTGAAAAATAATTTATTGATGAAAATTTGGTATTGATTAGTGTTTTTTATTGTAGATGGCGGTTTTGGATTTTCTCACCGAGTTAATGCGCGGATTAATAGCGATGATCCAAGCGAATCAATGTCGGACTTTAATTGCATATATCCATAGCCTTCTACAACGTTCAAAGCTTCAAAAATGCTTGTTACATTCTCTTCTAACTTCTGTTCATAATGTTCGACAACATAACAATGCTGAAATGTAAGTTTGAAATGGAAATTTTGATTCTTGGGAATTTCTCGGAAAATTGCAAAAAAAAAAAAAAAAAAAATGAAAACAATGAATATGCCTTGATGGAAAAAATGCAAAAAATTGAAAACAATGAATGATGCAAAAAATTGAAAACAATGAATATGCCAACAATTTGTTTAGCCAAGATTCTTTGATCGTATAATGCAACGGTGCACTTGAGTTAAGCCGAAGTCAATGCATTTTCCAATCTTTTTAGAACTTTTTTTCTAATTCTTGTCATAATTCCATTATTTTGCAGAGTCCCATTATCAGTAGATATATTAGAATTCAATGATGGCACTGGAATATCCAACAGCAATTTCTGTGATTTGATTAGTGGTTATCAAAGCTCACTTCTAGATTTAACTGCTACTGTAATACAGCTAGAATTGATGATCAAAAATGGATTTCAAAATTTTACTGATCAAGTAATGTTTTTATTTAAATCAATTTTTTGACTAGAATTGGCAGAATTGGTTTTGAAAAGAGATTCGAAAGTTTCTAGAATTAAACTCAATTAGTGTATAATAAATCGGCAAACAGACAAGGAAATAATAAATCTGGCTGATTGAGTAAATATTACATGAAAAGTGAAAATTTTTTTGATGTCGGGCAAAGTCACGAATAATAAAAGTAAACTGCTAATCGATAAGTATTAATGAACTTTTTGCGTCTAAAAAATTGCAGATTAGGGAAATTTGAATAATAGTTTAGTTGTATTATTGAATATCGAAATATCTTAAATAGTTTAATCATAATTTCAGAATAGTAGTAGTATGGATAAATTATCAATAAATCAAATCTATAATTCACCGCAACATCGTGCGTCTCTTCGTGAGCCATACATTGGCATGGTTGAATTGCGTATGTTTCTGTTAACTGTTTTGAATGCCCTCAAGAAGCATTCAGCTGAACAAGAACAATGGCTTGCATTTGTCGTACGAATACTACCATTTCTTGATAGGTTTATTATATATTTTTTATAATAGAATGTAATTAAATATTGAAATAAAACAGAATAGAATAAACATTTTACCGCATTAGAATACTTTTCTGATATTTTCATCAGATATGAAATATGTCATTTTGTAATGAACTCAATTTCGATACAAATTTAATTATTTTTAAAATTGTATATGGAACTGGACTTGCTGGAATGAATATTTTACATCTTGTCTTGGAAATTCTATTTTAGATCGCTATCCACATTTTCGGTACATATTATCGAACAATTGTGCAAAAATCTAGAAGCTGTCATAAATGTCGCATATTCTCCTATTGATGAAAAAATGTACAGTATTTCATCGCCTGAATCAGTTCGTTCTCGTTCTTTAGGCATTAGTCAAGACAAGCCAACTTATCCTACCAATTATGCTATCGGAGTAAGCTTTATTTTATGCATAATATTTTTTCCAGATGGAATCACGCAATTGATCAAGATATTTCTTGGCAAACCGCGTGATTTGGCATTGAATCGGAGCATTTATTGGTCCTTTTTTTTATATTTGTAATCAAATTTTTTTTAGAAAAAGATAGAATAGAGAATACTTGGATAAATGTATACTTTTAAATTTGACGAATTTAAACTCAATCATGCAAAAACTTAAAGAATTGATTTTTAGAATTGATTTTTCTTTATAGATATTGTAAGCACTGAATATGTTCTTTCATTATTGTCTTATCGATAATACACCTCAAACTGGTACTACTTTAGCTTTGACCAATGTCCATCAACCGTCACAGGTATCACTTCACAAGATTTTTGAAATTA
>KZ270213.1:1869-12567 GCA_002249935.1 Onchocerca flexuosa
TTGTAAAAATAAAAATTAAAATTTAAAACGAGATAATCAAAAATTTAGCAATAAATACTGATTGGCGAGAAGATTTATTTGATCGTATTCAGTATGCTATAAAATGTGGTAAAAAACAACAGGTAATATACGATGATGACTTGCTGGTAAACATTAGTGGAGCAATACATGGTAATTTATTTTTAAAATTTTTAAAATTATCTTTTATCATCAAATTATCATAAATACCATTAATACAATTTTTACAAATTAAATTTCCGTACAAAAATATTAATTGCTTCATTAATTATTTTATTAACAATGTTTACATCAAGTATTATATTAAATAATAACAATCTGACTTTTTCAAAGATCAAATCAAGGATAGTGATATAAATTGATGATAATAAAATGAAAAAAATTTTGATCGAAAAAATGAAAATGAAAACAATTATTTTCCATTTTCTTTTATGAAAACATATTTTATTATTTTCTTTTTCTTTATATTATTTTGCAAGTATAAACAGTTAATAATGGTTTTTAGTTCATTTTTTGTTTCATATTTGGAATAAATAACAATGAAAAAACTTTTTTCAGAATATGGTGTTACTTATGAACGAACTTCGTATTGTCAATGCTTAGTGATTTAAATATTTCTTAAGCAACTTAAAAGTTAGCAATAATCTTAAATGATGTAATAAATTTTTTAATTAATTTTTCATATTATCATATTTATGAATGGACAAATAAATGTTTAATAATTTTCCGAGTAATACTTTATCTTTGCCACTTTGCAATAATTTTAATTATTCGTTTGCTTTTTTGCTAAAAATTGATTTAATCCATCACAATGTATGATTAATTATATTGAAAAAAAAAAAAAAAAAAAAAAAAGAAGGAAAAAACAAAATGGAAATTACAAACTTTTCATTTTTTTTTCATTTCTTATTTACTATCATCTTTTTTTTTTCTTTTCTATTATTTTTCATGCAATAATTATGAAAAAAGAAAAATAAAATAAAATAAAATAAATGCATCATTTCATCTCCCTTCAAATTTTAATACTTAAAAGTGAAATAAATTTAAAAGTCAGCCACAGTGTTCCAATTTGAAATTGCACTGTCACTTTCAACATGTATGTGCTATTCTGTGTTGCCATTTTTCAAAATTTTGAAACTAAAAAAAAGAAAATTATATTGAAAAATGTGATATATTGTAATTTACTCAGATATAATTAATAATAAAGGAAGGGGAATAAATTGAACGATAATACGTTGCCAACTAATTAACTTTTTGAGTAGAAACGTTCAATTTCGATTATGAATTGAAATATCTGTATGTAACTGATACTCATAATCGTCACAAAATTTCCTCTTCTGATTACAATTTATACCAAAGATGAATGCTAGTATTTCAGAGACAAATTTTTCTTATTTTCACTGCAATTTCACTGAATTCACTAATCATATATAAAGATCAGTATAAATACATGTGTTTTTTTTAAAGATGAAATTGCGATGAATAGAAATATTTTATTATATACCAAATACGCACATAATATTCAGATGATAATGGTGTTAATGAAAGCCTTTAATTCGAATTTTTTAATTTAAATTAAGGATACAAATAAATCTGTGAAAGAACCGTTTAAAGGGAAAGGCAAGTATAGCATGTATGGAGTTCATTACTGCCACCAGTATTAATTTTTCAATATGCACTAAATATACAAATTAAGTTAATGTGCAAAATTATTATTAGTTCGTGCAGCAATGAGTGAAAATGAATAGTCTGGCACCATCCGGAAATGCAGTCCTCTAAATAATTGATTGAAAGTGGAAAGTAATCGTCGAATGAATGGCAGGGAAAGGTAAGATGATGTAAATTAAATGGCAAAAAGGAATAAAAAAAAAAAAAAAGAACTGAGAATGTCATATTCAGGAAGATTCTGGGAAGTGCTCAAAAGAAATTCGAAAATTTCAAATATAGAAATATCCAGAACCTTAATGATGTGTAACTGCGGTTTTTTAGGATATTCTAATTTCAGCAAATCCTATTTCACCGATCTATCAAAAAACATAACACAGAATCCTTAACAAGCAATTAAAATGTGCCATGTTGAATAAAACAATATACGCACGCTAAATATAACACTTAATAAAAAGACCTTGCAAATAATGATTACGACAATAATAATGGCAAAGCAAAATGCCCAATTAATAAATAATTCAAAAATGTTAAAAGCCATAATTTTTTTTTTTTTCGGATAATGAGACCGTTAAATTCTATGTCTAATTTATATAAATTTCATAATAATAGTTACAAAACTAACTTGAAGAATCATAAGATGATGACATGAACATACAAGATTACAAAGTGACAAACATAGGAACATATAGAAACATATACACCCATATTCAAACTTATGTGAATATATCCAAAGCCAAAGACGCATTCAAATATATTGCTGACACAACAATACATTTAAATATTTAATAAATAAACGGAAAATTATATTTAAATTATTGGACATACACAATGATAAATTCAAATACCTTATAGATTTATATTTAATTATATTTAAGTTATTGGACGTATACATATATAATGACGACACAATCAAACATGGGCTAAAAAGGAAAAGAAGATATATAAATATGGGACATACTTATGACACTTAGTTTAAAAAATATTATAATAGGATATTAACTTAAAAAATAAAAGAAATAAATAAAAACACAATAACTAAATATATTTAAGCAAACGTAAGTTGAGTCTGCTAACGACATAAACAATCAGAACAAACCCATTCCGCACGTGGTTCTGCGATAATAGAACGGAACGATTCTAATAATAATCCGCTACATTCCTAAAGCAAAAAAAAGCAATATGTGATAATATTAAGTTTCCGATGGTACTAATAACAAAAACGCCGTCACAATATTTCAATGATGTAATAAAAGAAAAGAAAATACGTTGAAAGAAAAAGATAAAAGAGAGTACAAGATTCCCAAAACTATGGCGTAATGTATAATGTATTTTTCAGAGCGGTCTATTTCAGAATATGAAATAGATAACTAATAATTCGGAGAAAGTACCGAAAAACTGACTTACCTGATGAAAGAAACGCTGACAACCTTCGCCATTTGCTGTGCATTGAATACTGAGTTGATCACTCTACAACATTATTATATTTCGTAATATAATTAAATCAATAGAACGAAAATTGAGAATAATTCAAAATTCGAATCATCAATTCTTCGTTACTCATTTATTTAGCATAGACTTCAACAAGGCAATATAAAAGAATTTGAAGGAAAAACGCAAGACTGATAATAAATAATAAACATTCATAATAGAGATAATAAAGATAATAAAACAGTATTAAAAACTTACTCTTATTTCTTCCGTACAGCTTCCACAACGTTGTTTGTTACCAGTGCTTGTGTTTTGGCTACTCGAAGAACCATTTAGCACAGTGAATGAATCACCGCTAGCATTCGTAGTGATAGTAGTATTGGTTGTCATATTATTGCTACCAGTGTCACCACCGCTGCCATTATTCCGCTGAGTCTGAAAATTACGTAATTTTAATCATATCTAGACTAAGGAAAATTTCCGAGCTTAATGATTTGTTGGTTAACATTACAAAACTGCATATATATAGTTAAACTTCTCATGCTACAGGTCAGTACTATCAAATAATTGTTGTTGGGTCATCAGCGAAAAAATCCGCGACGGATATTATAGTTTCCAACTATTTCAGTAACTGGCTTCAAATTTTCTTCAGATTTTAATCCAAAAATTTTTAATTACAAATTAAATTGCAGCCATCCAAATTTGCAGATTCAATGTTTTTGTTGATTCATCTTGAATTAGAAAATCTAGAATTGCGAAATTTCAAAACAATGACTTGATTGATATCAAAATAAGGAACAAACTTAACAATACATGGAACATTTCTTTCGAAAAAACTTCCCATAATTAATTCATTTGATGAGTCAAATTCTTACTGGTAAATAAATATGAATAATAGAACAGATTATTTTCAAAAAAAGTTTTCATTAAGCCATATTGTAGTATTACTCCACTATAGTTATTATCCTGGTTTAAAAATAAAGCTTTGCTGCAAGTCTGAATAATTTTTAAATAGAATGAATAAATTAAAAAATATGATTTTAATAGACCTGAAAGCCATCAACAAAACTATTCTGTTCGAAACCACCGTAACCTCTGGTCATCATCATCGAATTGGCAATCATCTGAGAGGTGGATTGCTGTTGAGACGGAATATCTAGAAATGGTGGACCTAAACTAATAAACAAATATAAATCCAAAAACTAACTGGTTTATTCTGACAGAAAAAATCGAGTAATAATTCACCTGTTACACTTGGTGCTGATGCCATTGGGAGACAATAGTTCGACATTGGCGTGCAACTCATACTTGTTGAAGGTCGAACTACAAATAATCAAATTACTATACACCGCATTTGAACACTTTTATGACTATTAATTATATACTGCAATGAATTTCGATTCAATTTATTCATTCCATTGAAAACATAAAGAGTATGTACTATCATGCTCTATTATTTTTAACAAAAGATACAACATGTATTTCGAAAGAATTACATGTTCTTAAAAATTCGACAAAAAAAAAATTGACGGACCATCAAATTGATCAAATTGCCCTAATCCGCCTCCTCCAGTAGTTCCATTAGTAGGTGCCAGCGGTGTCATCGCTTGCTGTTGTGATGGAGCAACATGAGGTGGCATACCACCACGACTGCCACAAATACCCTGCGACAAATAGAAATCCTGTGATGGGATTGACATGGGCAGCATCATTCCAGGTACTATTTGCTGCGTTTGTTGTTGTCCAGATGGTACTAATGATTGTTGTTTCCGTCTTGCGGCCAAGAACTGCTGTTCATCTGTTATGGTAAGATTCGGTACTGCTACGGCTGCTTTATTAGCTTTGGATCTGTAAATGGTATCAGCAATTCATTTCATTATAACTTCTAAAAAAGAAAAAAAAGTCGCATATATGGTACACATCCGATTTAATACACATACTTTTCATTAATCCAACATACCTTTTAGTATTTCCTTTCTTTCCCGTCGTCGCATTGTTGGCATTTTGTTGCTGTCCTACACCGATAACACTCATTACAGGTCCCATTCTCTCACCATTCATATTTACCATTCCCATTGGATTTATCTGTGATCCACTATTCAAAGGCACCATATTAGAAGTTCCTGGTTCAGATCTTGCAATCTGTCCGCCAAAATAAGATTGTCCAGCAGCACCTCCTGGTATACAATACGGACCTGATGCAGTTGGCAGGTAATCGGTACGCTGCATACAACCTGTAGAACAATGATAAGATGATTACATATCACTTGCTTAATAATTTTCAATTAATTACAGCTGTTACAACAAAAACAGTGAATGACAATAAGGAGGCAAAATACATATGATATGACCAATATAAAAAGAGTCTATTCCAAATATAACTGAACTTTTACATTGCGGCAAACAATTATTTGAAAAAAAAAAAAAAAAAATTTAACTGAAAATATTCATAACTTATTTTTGTTGCCGATATCAGAAAAATACATTTTTATAACTATTGAGCATTATTAAACTGTAAAGATTATCGTTTAACTTTCTTATAATGTACCCATTCAATTAGAAAATTGAAGGTAATCATTAAATTTGAATATAAAAAAGATTAAAGCATATTATTTTCTTCAATTGATTGTACAAAAATAACATTTAAATTCTCGATGTTAACGATAATAATTATTTCATTTCATAAAAGTATGGAACATTTTCCTGCCAAAACTTCTGAATTTAGCTGCCTTATTTTCAGGATTTAGACTTTATATTCGAACAGAAAAAATTATAAAAACTGCACTCATAATAATCAATTTAATTAACAAATTCTTCTGCTCGGGCTTAATTTGAATACAATTTCTACAGTCACTTTTGAAGTGATAAAAGCCCAGTCGAGAAATTTTAAAGATAGTTTTTGAAAGTTCAACAATATGTCATGCAGAAGGAATATAAATAGTTTTGACTACGTTGGTTCTTAATTTCCGAAACAAAGGCGAAAAGATTTGGCACACTAAAACAAAATGCAACATGAGGAAACTACACATGAGTCCCTTGTGACTAAAAAAAAAATTTTTTTCCCATGACCAAAAAAAAGAAAAATCATAATATTGACAATATCGAAAGCACGAAACCTAGATCATCTGAAAATTATTAAAAGTTAATTTTTCGAAACAATTATATCGATGGTCTCGTATGACAAACAAAATTGCATTATATAATTTAATGATTCCGGAATAAATAATCCACTCTTTTGAATACAAGTTGATCATTAATATAGTAAGTGATGATTACCGGGTGGCCCCAGCATTTGCTGAACTGGAGCTGGTCCTTGGACACAATACGGATTTCCAAAGCCTTGGGCTGGAATTGATGCAGGCGCATTAGTCATCGATAGAGATGGACAACCTGAAAAATCACATATATACCGAAGTTTAGGAAATGATTCTGAATTATACTTTCTATTGGAAATACAAGTGAAAGAACTATAAAAATATGATGAAATTATGTAACTTGATCTAAATTTAAATTTGCAATTTTCTGCAAACAAAGGAATACATACCTGGTGAAGCATTTCCTTGAATTCTATTATTCCGTAACATTCCAAAATTTGTACCATTTCCAGGAAGTTGCTGATGCTGTTGCTGTCGTTGCTGTTGTGGATTCCCATACATTACTGAATTCTCCATTGGAACAACAGTGGGACTGAAAACGGAACCAGGTCTTGGACCAGGAAACGCTGGATAAGGTGGCATGAACGAAGGTAACGGTGATCCGTTACGGTAATTGGCCAAATTCTTATTCGCTGCAATACACGCTCGATATGCCGATTCAGGATACGGAACACGAAGATGCCTATAAACGAATATTCAAACTAATAAATATATTTTGATAAACTTCCTTTCAACCCATCGGACGACTAAAATTGGAACGGATCTTCCTTTCAACCCATCAAACAACTAAAACTGGAACGGATATCATTGATAATCCACGAAATACCTTTTTTCACCATCCCTATTGACATGTTAAAAAAAAAGAAGAATGATTAGTGCGAAAAATTAATCCAAAATTCTAACCGAGGTAACTCCAACTGCCCTCCAGAATCTAATGGATTTCCAGTATTAATATATTGTGGTGGTCGTTGATTAAATAACATCATTTGGGTATTTGTAGAGTTACAACGTGTACCGGGCAATTCTTCCTCTTCAAATGGATCACGAATTACCAGGATATCTGGAAAAAATTTTTTCCAAAAACTCCATATTTAATTATTGTTTCAATAATTATACAGATTAGAGTAAATATTTGAAAGCTAATATTATAAAAGTTTTATAATATTAACTCTCTCAATAAGCTGGCTAAGATCTCCGTACACGATTAGCTATCACTAAATATGATTATATTAAACGATGTAAAATATGAATGTTCGTGTAATTCTTAATTCATTATTTAAAAATTAAACAATGAAATTGTCTTAAAATTTTTCCAAACAAGATAATATGAAAAAAAAAAATCTCGAAAACTTATGGTGATTTGATGGTTAAAAACTAGCGCAAAACGAACCAGCATTTTTGGTAGTACAAACTGATGTAGCGGTATTATTTGTAACCAATGCATTGACCAAACCATTCATATTTGTATTGACAGGTCCATTAGCACTAGTAGCAACAACTGTGGTACTTGTAATTGGTATTTGTACAGTATTAGCAGAGGAACAAGACGATGATGGCCGACTCCGACTACTACAACTGGAAGGTCGTCGAACTGATAATGACTGGGAACCTGCAAAACGTTTAATAATATGCTTATCAATTACTTGAATTGATATTTCAGCAATGTTGTGACATGGTGACAATATCCATGAAGTGCAATATGACAGCTCCCTCTTATATTCAAAAAAAAAAAAAAAAAAAACAAGTCATGATGTGAATCATTTCAATTTAAGAATTTTGATTAAACATAAAAAATATATGCATATCTTTTGTTTAAGAGATATGCAGAATTGCAAATATGAATTATAGAAATTAAAATTACTGACTGATTCTATCATGCAATACATGATATTGGATATATTTGGTGGCGATAAATGAATGCATTTAAAAAAATAGTTGCAGATATTGCAATATGATCTTACCTAAATCAGTTAAAACTGAAGCTGTAAGACTATCATTAGATATTGTTGCTGAAGTTATTGAACCAACGGTTTCACAATTTATATTTTGGGTCATTACGCTATTAGCTGTTGTTGCTTGTGGTTCTGGTGTTAAATTCTGGTAAAATGACCGTTGTAACGGATAGCTTTGTTGCGGTTGTTGGGGAAAGAAATTTGCGGATACATCTACAATTCAATAAAAAAATATATACATAAATGATAAAGTTAATGGGCAATTTCATAAAATATACGGAACATAGCATTACTTTTGAACATATTCATATATTCAAAATGAAAGCTTATATCACTTGCAAACATATGTTCATATTATGCTTTTTCTATTGAAATAACTTCAGTAGTATTGATATAATCTAGAAGTAAAACGAAAAAAAAATTACCACAGGAATGATTTGAAAATAAACGCCCGTTGGCTGATGATATTGAAATGGCAGTTTGTGTTGGATAAGTCGAATATGCACCTTGTTGCGATGGATACAATATTTGCGATGGCGGACCTGTACAACCCTAGAAAATTTATAAAATTTTATCAAAAGTTGACACAAAAGGCTGATAATTTAAAACTCGTTTAATAATAAATTTTGCAACAATCATTCAATCATTTAGCTTCACAAACCTTCCTAATAGCTACGAAAGAATTTTGTAATATATTTCAGTTATTACAATAAAATGGAGAAATGACCAATATCTGAATTATCCTCTTAATTGCTATCCATTAAATATTTCTACAAATATTTTTTATATAAAAGAAAAAAAAAAATAGATTCAATGGATATGAACAGATTCTTCTCAATCAATATCTTCCTTTCCTGTTTAATTTGAAAAATTTTATGGGAAAAATCATCCAGAGATATTTTCCATTTTCACTATGACGTCAAAGCATTTGCATTAAAGCCTAGATGATAAAAAGAACGCCTGACAGCTATTTCAGCGGATATGGCAAATAATAAATGTTATCAAATTAAGTTGAGTAGAAGGTAATTAAACAGCTTGCAAGCGAAGAATGTTCTAACTCTATAAATAAGGTAAAATTAGTTCAAATGTGCTTTCAAACAAACACATATCTACACGCGCAGAAAAATAAACTTCGTTCGCTTGGTTGCTATAGTAATGGAGCTATTTTTCCACCCATCCATACATTTATTTCACTCTCATTTGAAATATATCTTCATTATCAGCTTCTAAATTTTAAAGGGTTAAAACAGATTCAAATGTTTCACTGCATTCTCTTATGGTCACATTGTTCTTAATTTTTTACTACCATTATGACAAATAATGATTATTTTTATTTGCTATCATTGTAACAAATTAAAATAATTGCTAATTAAAAAAAAAAACAATTTCGAACAGATTTAGTAATATTTCTGAACACTTTTCATCTTTCACTTTTCATAGTTTGCTTAATTAAAATTCGCAATTATAAATATTTATTCAATCGCATAATTTTGAAATCCTCCTTATCTATCTATTGATCAATACCAATCAATGATGTTTGAAATATGAAAATTGATCAATTATTTCAAATGTTAAACAGCAGCAACAACGGCAACAAGCTATTCGAAAATTTTATTTACCAAGACTCCTCTTCTTCTTCTCCGTTTAGTGCAACCTAATTAGCCCAACGCAGTGAATTTTTTTTATATAGCTTATGTTGACTTTAGCATAAGCATAGATCATATGTTTGACGTCATTCGAACATATACGTCATTGGAAACTTATGTTCAAAAAAATAATTCCATTAATCTCATCATAATAATTTTATAGAATAAAAGAAACAATGAAATCATTCCTCCCAAAGACATAATTATAGCGCCAGCTGTTAGATAATCATATCATATTTTAATCTATCTCTGTTGATTAGATGTTGATCAGTAGTTCTACAATTAGAACACAGCAGATAAAAAGATAGGAAGGAAAAGGTAGCGGAAATAACTGAAGAAGCTCGGATTGTGATTATGATGATTAACAGTTGGTCGAATTTCTTCGAAAAATTTATTTCAACTTCAAAATTTGAAAATATTATGAATGAATAATTTACTAACCATAGTAATAGTAGCACCCGTTGGCATCATCATCATTGTACCGCCAGTATTACCCGTTGCGCGTACCAATGCTGTCGTAGCGGTAGCCATTAGTTTTTGAAAGCCAATATGTATTTCAATTTCCAAATAATTTTTTAACGAATACCTTTCATTAGCAAATAAATAATAAATATGTTGTCGTATTATGGATTTATTTTTATTACACTTTTAAACTGAAAAAAAAAAAAAATTGAATATTTATAGCAAAATGTTAATTCGCATTAAATACTTAAAAATATGAATTAATACATAGAAAGTCGCATATTTAAATAAAAAAATCACATAATTATGCGAGATAGTTTATGTATTCACTGTAATAATTGCATTTGGATGTTCATATAATTCATTTCT
>KZ270223.1:3895-14818 GCA_002249935.1 Onchocerca flexuosa
AGTTTTATATAGGTATACTTTTTCGCTTTCAAGTGTAATATCGAAAGAATTTAAGGCCATTTTAATTTATAATATGTGACCTCATTTGATTATGCTAATTTTCAAAGCCTTATTTTGTAGAGTTACAAGGCATGATTTCTCAAACGAGTAATTGGATGAACCCGAGATTTGGCGAATTTTTTGAATCCATGATCAAAACCGAAATTTCAGATATCTGTCAAAAGAGACTCCAACAGTTTTTGCAATATACTAAAACATTTATTTGGAAACTAGTCTAATAAAAAGTTTAGGATTTAACAATGTAAGGGGAAAATAATATTCCAAAACTCACGGTATAAAAATCTTTGTCTGCACATATTGATTTATCATAGTATCAATTTCTCCATGATCGAGATTACCATTATTATTATCACAGAAATATAATTTGATATCGATTCTAAGATAAATTGAATTAGTGTTATCAGATAATTTATTAAAATTAGAAAATGATTAATTCATCCAGCTAGGAATCGAATGGAAATTTAAATTGCGAAAGTAGCAATATTAAAGCTTTATGGAAGAGGAGTGAACCAAAATGTTGAATCATTTCAAGACTGATTTCTATTCGAAATTGACTCCTCATTAATCATAACCAAATGATTGGAGCCAATTGCATATCACATTTCCATTCGAGCTCATTTTATTAATATTCCATTTCCTTTCGTTTCTTTTCTCAGTTACTGCTAACAGTTTTTTAAAAAACGAAAGTGAAAGATTTTCCGATAAAATTGTATGCAATAATGCTCAACGTGTTCTTCTTCACCGTCGGAACTAATAATTTTTATCACTCTGAATTAATCAATTATTTAATTTTGAAAGAAATATCATTGAATTTCGAGGATATCCATCTTAACTGTGTTGAATATTAATGCTCGAAGATATCGCTTAGAGCATTTTCCTTTTAACATGCATGGTAAAATTAGATTCAGAAACGACTTATAAATTTGACACCTGCCTTTAGAGGCTTCGTGTTTCATTCCTTGTGTTATATGAATTGCAAGAAGCAATACAGTAGACGATGTTCCATATGGAGTTGGAACAGGATTGCATCTGGAATAAGCAGAATCGAAGTTTTAACTTTCCAAGAAGCAATTAATTATGTAAGTATTAATGAAATTAACTTAAAAAAGTTGCGAAATTCGTAAAAGCCGACTTTGCAACTTTTTTGGGGTAAGGATTCGCTGTTTCAGTCGGTAAGACGCCTGCTGAATTGATTCTTGAAAAGCCGATTACCAACTAATGATAGCAAAATGATTTGGTGTATTCGGCGAAAACAGGAGCTTTTTATCTAATTTTTTATTTAGAAAGATAATCCTCAAATTTGCATGTATGATTCATAACAACAAGGAAATGAATAAGACTTTTTTTTTTTTAATTTAATTTTAAAACATAGTTTAATTTCTTGATTATTATTGATAATTTCGATTTTAATGTTGAATGGTTGCTATTGTCTCATTCCATTAATTTTTTAAAATAAAGGTTTAAAATCGTGATTTCGAAACTATTGTTAAAAATTCATTCGAAAATTTTTAAAAGGAAATTAAGCGATTAGATATTCGTTCAAAGTAAAGTTTCGAAATAATAATATCATCAAAGCTTTTCTTTTATGAAAATTTGAAAAATTTGACTTTACAAATGAAAAATTATTTCTTCAGAAATCATTCTATCGCTAATAAACTTAACTATTAAGCTTTTTATTTGGCTTAATAATGATTAATAATAAAGCATAAATTGAATTGAATGAAATTGAAATGAATATAAATAGGATTCAAATGAAATTAAATTAATTTTAACAATATTTATTAACTAAAGTTGGTATGATTAAAAAAGAATACTGAATCAGCTAACAATATTAGTGGATCGAACGATACATCGTTTAATGACCGATCAATTTTTTGATTATTAATTAATTGCAAATATCAAGTGTAAGTTTGTGATATCCAACAACAAATCAATTCGAAATAAATTTGGTGAGAGAATTTTTACAAGAAAATGTTATTATGAACGTTTTTGTCATGATTACGAATGTTTTACTTTGAAAAAAAAAAAGTTCAACAAACTATATTTTTGATTCCTAAAAAATTTAGAATTTCTTTCTCAGTTTTGTAAAATACTAGAACCGGTCGGTTGTTCAATTATGCGAGTTATCGATTATCTTAAAATTTCATTTGTAAAACTGAAACCAAAAATAAATATTAAAAAATTGGATGCTAAAAAAAGTTGCGAAAGCCGATCAAATGCTACAGCTAAAAGTCCGATTCCAGATTTGTTCCGCTTTCAAAGTTACTTACAGGTAAAAAATATTTCTGAATTTTAAAGAAGTTTTTCTCGAAAATTTTACACTGAATTAGAAAATGATCATAAAGTTTTATACAATTTCTATATCTTTTCTTTAGTTTATTATTCCACTTTTTTCTTCTTTTATTGTGCATGTTTTTAAATTGCAAATTTTCTCGAAGAAAACAAGATAAAAAAGTAAAGTTTTATTTTTATAAGAACAAATTTACTTCCATCAGAAATAACTGCATCAAGCAAACAGGAAAAGCAGCGGTAATTTATTTGAATAAATGAATGCAGTAAATTTACAACTTAATTTGTTGAAAACAAAGACAATAATTTAAAATGAAGTAAATAAAAATATAATCAATCAAATGTTTTCGAAACATTTCATGCAATTCGCTGTGAAATTAATTTTCGTCTTTCCGAAACATTTCAAAAACTGCAAAAACTAAATTTTTAAAAATTATCTGTGCAAAATAAAGGAAAAAAGAAATGTGCAATAATTTTACGGAAATCATACAGAAACCATATTAGTAATCCAAAATGAAAGAAGTATTATGGCTGAAAATGGTAAATTATTTTAATGTCAAAAAGATATTCAAATTAAAATATAACATAATCTCCTACTTATTATAGATGTATGCGGCTGTTATTCTGATCTTCTCGGCAAATCAATGAATTCGGAATGATCAAAGCGATAAACATACGTGATGGGTCTGCAGAAGTTTGGAAAAAATTAAAAATAAATTGCTTTTTATTCATATCTCAGGACAGGCATCTAACAAAAAATCTGAATTTGAATTATTCCTTTATTAACATATTCAAACTTCAATATTCAATCCAAAAAAAAACTCGAATTTAGTTTGAAAGCAAATATTGTTATCTTATTTTATCACTATCAAAAGATGTCGACCCATTTATCCTTAGGACATCAGCTTCATTAAGCATTCATGGCACCTTAATCAGACATTACCGAAGCTAGTATTCGTGCCTCCTTAGGATAATTATTGCTCAAAGAAATAACACTTGCAATTATTATGAAACTTAATTAAAGTAATTAACATGATAATTGAAATATGGTAGCTACAATGTGATTGTTCGTGTATATTATGGGACTTCGTCATCTACCGGCAATTATTACTATTCGATCATTCATGTCGATAATCTTTCTCGATGTTTCATCAGTATTGGGAAGTAGAATGAAATTTCTAAGTAGTTGGAATCATAAATCTGCTTCAGGCAGAATGCTGGCTATATAACTTCCAACATGTAACATTCGGAGATTTCAGTAACAAAACCATTGAAAAAAAAGAAAATTTGATGCATCTTGAAAATGGAAGATCACTATGATATAAAATCTTCGTATAAACAGATAATTATAGTTCCTGCAGATAAAATCATCTATAATGAATCTTTTCTGCTGTAATCATCCAGAAACACCAGTCATTATATTTCACTGGATTTCTTTGTCTTTTATAAGAAATCGCATATATCCGTTGTAAAACATCATAACTAAATATTTCTCGCCTTCGTATCGTTTTTCCTTAA
Source organism: Onchocerca flexuosa (assembly GCA_002249935.1). Taxonomy (NCBI): domain Eukaryota; kingdom Metazoa; phylum Nematoda; class Chromadorea; order Rhabditida; family Onchocercidae; genus Onchocerca; species Onchocerca flexuosa. Next base: position 7,763 of record KZ270223.1, read on the forward strand.
TAACATTGTAAATTTTGTCTCTTTAAACTCTTTCCTTGATAACGTATTTATGAATATCATTTAAATATAAACATATAAGTCAGTAAGTATAAATTCATATAAATCATTAAGCATGCAGATGAATTAATTATCACAAATTAATAAGCATTGATCTCAAGCAAAATGAAAAGGAATAATCGTATGCATGACATTTGTTGATTCTTTTAATTATATATTGAGGATAAAAATATAAAACATATAAATAAAATTCATAATGAAGGAATTCCTTTTCATTTATGCTTCTTTTAGTGGAAATTGTTCAAAACATCTGGAAAAGATGATGAATTTAAGCCTTGCAGTTATTTTTCTTCACGCATTATTTGAAAAGATGAGAGAATTCCACGAAAAATATCATTTCAACATACATGAGTGACAATGATTTTATAGCTATTTCACCATTAGTACTGATTCTTCCGAAAAATAATCTAAGATTACGTCGATTTCGTTACTGCAGTAGAAAATCATTGAAAGTACGATAACTGAATAGCTGAAAAGAAATATTTCTCTTCTGTTGGTTGGATGACGCTTAAAATCGGTAGTTTTATCTTGGCTATCTGATGTCGTAACATAAATTTTTCTCAAAACCGTAATTACCAGTTATCATAGAAAATGAAAGAAAAAGCATGCGAATTGGCTTACTGAATCGTTACTAGAAAAAAAAAAAAAAAAAAAGACTCATTTACCGTTGCAAGATTTATTTACTATTCATTATCAATGATATAATATTTTCTCACAACGATAGATAAATCATCACGCTTTCCACGCAATAAGATTCCTACAGTTATTTTGAAAAGAAAAAATTATATAAATAAAGAGGAAAGCTGGAGAATTAGAGAAAACAAATATGGATCATTTCATATTCTAAAAAAGAATGAAAATTATTTTTGACAAAATTACTGACATGAAAAATAATTCAGTGTAGAGCAAATAGATAGTATGAATAAATAATCTTCTTTCGCCGTCACTATATTGCAAAAATTGTGAGGCAATGAAACATGTCTTGAGATCGACGGCATCTTTCCGTTCCAATTTTCAGCAGTTGATGTTAGAATATCTCAGCTGATCGATTGTTTTACAGCTGGACACTCATATTTTTGTTAATTTAACATCTTTACATGTCGTCACAAAGTGGAGTATTTCAGCTTTATATTTTTCTAATAGCAAAAGCGAATATAATACTACCCACTAGTTATCTACTTCGATGTCATCTTTCTGCATTTGTATATCACTGAAACAATTAAATGATACTATAATTTAATGGTACAGTAATAATAAACAAAAAGAAAAAGTAAGGCGGGGTCAATAAAATCTGCCTCCTCGCTTACTTTTAGTTATCATGCACATGGCAAGTGAGAAAAAGTAAGTACATGTACACGCGGTTATTCGAATGCAAGGCTGTGTCAAAATTTGAAAATGATCGATGAAGAAATTGATGAGTTCATTGAGAAGTAACTGGTAGCATTTACATTTTTATTTATATAGATTTTACGAATTGGTTTGTTGTTAAATGCCACAAACTTCCAGCATCAATAACTGCAATTAATCGGTAGTCAGAAAAACCATCCAAAAATTGATCAATCATTAAACGATGTATCATACGATCCCCTAATATTGTTTGCTGATCCATTATTCTTTTTTAATCATATCAATTCTAATTAATATATATTGTTAAAATTAATTTAATTTTACTTGAATTTTATTTATATTCAATTCACTTTCATTTAATTCAGTTTATGCTTATTATCAATTATTATCAAGCCAAATAAAAAGCTTAAAAATTAAGTTAAAGAGAGACAGAATGATTTTTGAGGACATAATTTTTCATTTAGAGAGTCAAATTTTTCAAATTTTTATGAAAGAAAAGTGTTGCTGACACTATTGTTGCGAAATTTTATTTTGAACGAATATCTAATCGCTTACTGTTTTCTTCAAACTTTTCAAATGAATTTTTGACAATAATTTCAAAATCACGATTTAAAACCTTTACTTTAAAAAATCAATACATTGAGATTGCGGATTCAGAAATGTACGAATCACTCAATCGTTGGAAAAACTTATTGAACTCATAGAAAAGATCATTAGGAGGCACTTCTTGGACGAAATATTTTTGCCGGAATAGTGCCATAAGTAGAGTGCTGAGTATTATCAAATTCATCGTTAGAAATTCGGCACTAATTACAGCAAGGGCATAAACAGAGGTACAAGTAGTTTAAAGAACAAAAACAGCACAATCTTAAGGTATAGAAAAGTATCCCCTATAACGATTAAAATCACCAAGTTTTTCAGCATATACATTTACGAAATCGCTGCAGAAGTCGATAAATATGCGTTCAGAGAAAAGATCTATTTTTTAATAAGGACAAACAAAAAAAAATTCTCTCTAGACTTAATGTCGTCCAATCTTACTGTGAAATATCATCAGCACCTCAGTATTAAAACAATTTTATTGCTGTATATAGATTAAATGAATTACAAAGTTAAGCCCAGATCATTTCTTCAAATCCATCATATGGTTGTTGATAAATCAGTGATTCCAAATGCTTAGTCGACATCAACGAATACACTTTAGTCTGCTCGAAATTTCTCAATGATATGTATCATCGATGCTTCGAAATCAGAAACATCATTGCAAGTGAAATAATTAAATTTGAAGAAACTGACGATTCCAAAAAATCTGAAAAAACAATAATTAAGATTTGATCCTCAGATCTATATCACTGATAGAAATCTCAGAAACACTATTTTTTTTTTTTTTTTTTTCAATAATTAACGTCCTTCATTTCTTTTCCATTTCTCCAAAATCAGGAACTTCGTTCCTCAAATCTGCTTGGATAGTTATATGATGCTTATCAGATTATGATTCAGAGAATACTATTCAGAGAATATTCTATTTTGGGATACCAGTGGATCCGCCTAAATTTTTATAAGCAATATATGAATTTTATTTCCATACGCTTTTCTGAAACATCCTTTACATGCAAAGATTCAAAAGATATGTGATATTCTTGATCAAAATATAATTCAGATCCGAACGAAAAAACGAAGAATAAGTGCCAAGTCGAAATTTTGAATTATAAATTCATCTTTGAAGCTTGAATCAGTTATCAACAATAATGTGTCATAGTTTTACACATTAACGCTTAAATTAGCAGTCAAGCTTCCCAAACAAGCACTTTTCAGAACAAACAATTAAGTAACTGATTTTAAAATCTTTTTAAATCACTTTTTAAACAATATTTCCTTTAATTAGTTGTTAATTGCAATGCCTTCTGCAGATTTTCTTTAAGAGTGATTTTTTTAAAAGAAGATTTTATATCTTCTTGAGAGTAAATTTTATAGTCTATTCAAATTGAGCCCATAAAACAAGAAGAAAAAAGCAGCTTCTGTGGCGACTGTGCTAGATTTCTATATCCAACCAGCTTTAACATTCATGAGTTTACACCCTTTCTGTTTTCAAAGTTGGACATTTCGACAATATCATTTATTTTTTGACTTTCTCAAGATAGCACAAGTGCAAGCCAAATGAGTCTTGCATAAAATACGAAAAATTAGGGGTGAATAAGACCAAAAATTTATCTGAATAAAGCGGAAGCAAACTCTAAAATGGTAAGGTAATCCATAATAGATTACTTCAGTTTTGTTTGATCAACTTAAAGATGAGAATGAAGATGATGATATGAACGCCAATCATTACTAAACCAAAGTGAATGATGAGATTTTCGAAAATGAAACCAACAATTATTTATACAAATTATTGCTATTCCATGTGTTTATTAAAGAAGTTTTATCGATGAATTTTTGAAACACAATAATTTCTGGAAATAAATAAAGGCTTCTGTATGGTAAAATTTCAATATTCAATAGTATTTTTCTACATATCATTGATATAATTTTAGCTTCGTTCAAAAAGTGCAAAAACGTAATGATGAAGCCATCCGAGATAATGAGGAGGCGATAAGACATCCAAGGTATTAACCTTCCTGCTGATTAAAGGAATGGTGAGAGATTGGAACGTCATGCAACCCAATTCCGCTGATGAAGTCATCCACAACGTTACTCATCTTCGGGCTATTAAACGTATCAATTATCCTACAGAGGTTCTTTTTTTCTAAACTTTACAACCCTCTTTCTTTTCCAGAAATAGCTAATATTTACAGTATGAATGACCATTAGGGAAAATGAGTTTTGAATTTTATTACAATTTGTCCAAAATTAATGAAGCGCACTTCCTCTTTTGAACGTGAACATCATGAAATGAAGGACAGAAATGCGTTCAGTTCATGCCATTGATCAATTTAATCCAAAAGATTTAAACAAATGATACGATAATTGCTGCTTTTGAAGTTCTGCTAAGCTTTTGAGAGCAGTAATTTAACTTTAGTCTCTTGTGGGAATAATTTGCTAAATTCATTTCCAGACTGTCTTAGCTACTATTCGATGTATGCTTAGTAAGTGCAGAGCTAATTATGTGTAAAATAATTGATGTGCTATTATGGAGGACTATATAGGAGGATCTGTTAGACGCAGCAATTGGTTTGTTACGCTTGCAAGATAAGTATCAAATGGATACCAAGGATGTCGCTGATGAGAAAGTCTTGAATTCTCCAATGCGAACTATTGCTTTGACTGGTTAGCTTTAATCCTCTAGAAGATAATTTGAAAAAACGCAATACGTGGAAGATGCTTTTCCTTCTCTTTTATCTTCTTTTGCTTTCTTCAAGATGGTGAGTTGAAAAAAGGAAATAAATCAATTTCGGAATTTCGAATGTTGCAGCTGGAGATTGTTTTGAAATTGGTCGTGTAGCAAACGATCAATATGATTATTACCATGCCATTATTCGAATGCAGGAAGCGCGAGAGCATGTCGAAAAGGAAGTCGTTCCAACAGCGAACCTAGAAGATATCCTCGAATATTTGGTTTTTTCAATGTTTAAACAGGATAATCTGAAACAAGCTCTACTGCTTACGCACAAATTCTATCGTATGAGTAAGTCATTTGTCATTAAGAAAAAATTTCAATAATTATATCATAGAAAGCAAGATGATGGAAAAATGCTGATTAATCTTACTGAGTAATTTGATAAATCATGAATTGTTTTCTAAAGCTACACAAATCTATTTCAGATATCGGAATATTTTTGTTGTATTGTAGATAAAATGGGCAATGCAAAACTTGAATGAATTAAACATATTATAAGAAATGGGAAAAAAAATGATTTTAAGGCCTTTTAATAACAGAAAAAGATATAAAAACTTCTAATTACTTGAAACATAGCAAAAGGAGTGGAAAAGATATATACAAAAAGCTCAATAATTTGAGTACCTAGAGTTATCTAGGTCAATAATGTAGATCTAGAGTTATTCAAGAGGTAGTGGTGTTGTAACTGTGATTTGTTTTACACAGTAACAGCAGATCTTGAAAAAGAGACTATTTAGATGATGTAGCAGGATATGAGTGTCATATTTTTTATAGCGAGCTAAATAATAAATTCGATTAAAATTCAGGACTTTCCTTAGGAAGCATTGCATTTGCAATCAGTCAGAATACAAGATCTGAATTCACATTATATTGAAGGAATAAGCTATTTTAATCAATCTAATAGAAAATCAAAAAAAAAATATATAAACAATAAGAAGATATGACGGTTGTGCACGATTGTTTCATTGAATGTGTTCTTCGTAGAACTTGATAACAAGCTGTGGCCATTTTTCATTCGCAATTTTTGTAGGAATTAAATCAGCCATATCAGTTCCTTTCCATTAAATCAACATTTCTAATTGCCCATTGCTATTTGTTACATTTCTAATTGCCCATTGCTATTTGTTACACTAATAATTCTTTCTGGTTCAATTCGTTCTAGTTCTAAATCTGGAAACAGCCGAAAACAGACGAATGATGATCAATTTTACTACAAAAATGGTTTTAATTCAAATAACTTCAAAATAGCCGCAGGATACTTTGAAGTTATTGTTGAAATCTTTATCCAAATCTTTAGTTTACTAATAACCTAATTCATGCTCACATAAAATGGGAAAAATGAGGATAGATAAAAAGATGAAAATATGAAAAGAAAAAAGATTATTTTTGATAACATAAATAGTTTGATAGTCTCATCATTTACAAAGTTCACGCGCGCTTTAGATTCATGTTTTAGAATTCTATTATTGTTGTTTTTTCTGGGTCCTGATGAAAGGCATAAAAGTTAGTGTTGCAGAATTTTTATTACGTTTTCCCAGTACTAAAGGACAAGGCAAAAAACATAAAATGATTTGGGCAAATTAATGATTTCTAGATGAAATGCCTCGATATGGAAGAACCAACTCTTTGAGAATGAAAACTAATTGCTATTAATCGTGCAAACAGATATTTATTGCTGCAAAAAAAGGAATCAGAACTCAAAAACTTTTTTTTTTTTTAAATTTTATATATGTATATATTTGTATGCATAGATGCAAAATATTTTCTAATGTAAAGTTTCCTTTATAATACTGCAATATTAATAGAGAATAGCGAAGTGATTATATGTTAGTAGAGTTGTCTCTCTTCTAACTTGAGCAATGAATTGTCTCGTGAAACGAAAGTTTTAACAGATGAGCAATCAATTATTTAACACTATCACACAGAAAGCATTAATTGGATGCGTTTATGTGTGTATGGTATGATTTGCGAAAGCGAATCACAATATGATACATGAAATCATATTGAAACAATGTTCCGTTGTGTTTTTAAAGTTTATATTGTATTTTATATACAAATTTAAATTTAATTTTAAAATTTGTTGATAAGTGAAAGAAATGAAATGAAATGAAATGAAATGAATGGATGAATGAATGAACAAAACACAATGATATATTAAGTAGTAGTTAGTAAAGATGAAATTACTACTTAATATAATCATATAATGTGTTTTTATTCTTTTCATACATTTCCCCGATTGATTCTGTCGGCGGTTATATGCTTGTCTCAAAGGCTAAGCCATGCATGTCTAAGTTCAAATAAACCTATAATGGTGAAAC
>KZ270233.1:0-12227 GCA_002249935.1 Onchocerca flexuosa
TTGTTAAATTTTAAAAAATTATGTGAATTAATTTGCCTTACAAAGAAAAATTTTTACTTGAGTTTAGATGTTTCGACAATATAATTAGAACATCATAATGGCATATAGTTAATTTCGAATTTTCGACATTAGTGACTTAATACATAACTGGAGTATTTCACAGCTGCGAATGTGCGAGAAATAGCCGTGAGTCTACCGACTACAACGTCAGTTGCTTTCTTCACACTATTGTCGCGAATTCTGATATCGCGAAATTCCAATAAAATTCCAAACAATTCAATAACTAAATATAGTTCTCATTCAAATTGTAAAATTAAATCTCTAATCGTAAAAAATGTCTGGAGTAATAAAACAGTCAACCAATTTTACGTTCTTTAGATTTATTACCCATGCTTTATTGCTCTTATCTGTGTTCACACATTTCTATCACGCCAAATTGTCTTAGTTATCAATCGCTAACCGTGCTTAATCTAAATTCCGTTTCAAGCCACTGGATGATACAATTGTTTCCATTTACATCTTAATCTCATCTTGTTTTACCGCAATGCTTTGGTAATCATAAAAAACCACTCCCACTTCCTATTCTATATAAGCCCAATTGTTTCAAATACATCGAATATATATTTTCCGGACTTAAAATAAATTCATCTGTTCGATTGTAAGCCACATTCTATTCGGTCGTAAACCACATTCGATTCGGTTGTAAACCACATTCTATTCGGTTGTAAGCCATATTCTATTCGGTTGTGAGTCGAAATCCATTCGATTAGGTTGTAAGTCGAAATCAAGAAACTTCGCTCATCACCCCGCAAATTACGCAAAGGACTAATCAACCTCGGTCGAAATTCTGCTTATATTTGGCTACAAGACATCACCTTCAACGAAACAACGGCAACGGAATTCACGACAAAACGATTTGGTGCCCGAGGTGAGGTACGATGTCGAGTAGTATTGTTGCTAGTATTCAACCAGCAAAAACCAAGTTAGTCTTTCTTCTTAAAGAAATAATTATCCTTGTATTTGAATCGCCGGATCCGGATTCGTCATACGAGCAACAGAGAGACCTGTATATAGCTAGGAATCAAGTATTAACAGATAAGATTGAAATACTCCAGTTATGTATTAAGTCACTAATGTCGAAAATTCGAAATTAACTATATGCCATTATGATGTTCTAATTATATTGTCGAAACATCTAAACTCAAGTAAAAATTTTTCTTTGTAAGGCAAATTAATTCACATAATTTTTTAAAATTTAACAAAGGTATATTTTCATTAATATAAACAAATCCCATTCTCATTAATATAAACAAATCCTATTTTCACTAACATAAACAAATTCCACTTTTATTAATATAAACAATTCTCATTCTTTATAATATAAACAAAGCTTGTTTACGATATCAACTTTTCTTTCCTCTTTATTTTTTTTATTCAACTTCAATAACCGGTTCTCTCTTCTTAAATTTGTCTTTTAGAGATTTTTTTAGAATTTTACAAATTAAGTAGTTCTCATACTTTCTTTTTGGTAAGAAAAGTTAATTTGTATATTTGTGAACTTAATTGTTGAATAAAAGACTGCAGCTTCCAACAAAAATCATTATTAGCAGTAAAAACAGTGCTGTATTGGTTGTTTTCTGCGTTCTTGATGAATTAATGGAAATTGATGTAGGTAAAAAATGATCAGTATTGTTTCCGGTGAAGAAATTTCAAATCTGGAACCGATAAGTGCCATGGGAATTCTTATGAATGATGGGCTCCCTTCTAATACTGCCGATAACGTGGTGAATTTCCATTTAATTTTGAGTTCATAACTTTCCATTAAGATTTTCCGTTCTCACAAAGGGAAATTCGAAGAAAAAATTTTGAAAAGCAAAAAAATATTTGAAATTTTTCAGCAAAAATTAAATTATTTTTATTGTTAACAAAATGATGCAATATTCAAGAAATTATGAAAGAAGTTTAAAAGATTGATATACGATATCAACCAGCACTTGTTAGTTATAACAATTTTTTGATTGCTTTCACTACAAAAAAATAGAGTGCTGTGAGATTTTTTCTTTTGTAGAGATCATCAGCAAGATATCATTTTCATCACGGTGAATGGAAGAAATCACTGAAACAATCGTCTGTAAGTTTGTGTACATTGGATATTTCAAATGTACATCATGCAATCCTATCTAAAATGTTAATAATTTTTTTATGATTGAAATACTAACCTTCTGTTGTTTAACCGAGTGTAGCGAAAATGAATAGATATTTTATTGCAAGTATAATCTAATTGCTAGAAACTTTGATTTTTTTTGAAAGAAAAATATGTGAATATGAAGTAGTACGCTACTTCATATTCATATATTTTTTTGTTTTAGGGAAGTAATGGAAATAGGAAATTCTGATTGCTAATGCTTTGTTAAATTTTAAGAATTTAAAAAAAAATGGTGGAAAAAAAGAGGAATGTGTAGGAGGCTATTCACAATCAACGAATCATTTTGAACTTCATCATGCAAATCCAGAAGTGATTCAGCAAGCACCAAAAAGATATGGTTGTAGTTGCTGCCAATTTTGCATGTTACTTCTGAAGGTTTGACACATTATTCTTTTCGTAATATAGTTTCAATTTGATTTCACAGTTAAAATCATGAATGATAATATTAATTTCAATCGAATGTTTCTCTCCAGTATACTGGTATATTATGCTATGTATTTTGTTGTCCACCAATACCAGAAATGATTACTCGAAAATTAGCATTTCATCCACCAAGCAAAGGAAGAACATATATCGTTATAGGAATGAATGCTCATGGTAATCTTGTGCGAACCAATAATGCTAAAAAGGTTAAATCGAGAAAAGTTATTAAAATAAAAAATATATGCAAACTAAAATAATTCTTTATAACAGAATATTGACATTAAACTATGTTTTCTAGAAAAAATTTTGAAAGTTCGTTAAGCAAAACTTAAAATTCTAGGCATCTAAATTTATATCATTAAAGTTCGAAGCACAGCATCTCATTGAAGCATCGCCAGTTCCAATGGAAGGTATTGAGATCGCAATAATTAAAACAAGGCGTGGCTCATATCTACCAATTTTGAGGATCAAAAATTTAATTTATGAGTCAAGTGATGAATCTAAAAATTTGGTAGAATATTTCAGTACATTTTATAGTTTCTGAGTTATATTGATTTGAAGATATTGCACCAGTCTTCCTACTCTGTCTTCTTTATCAGATCTTTTTTGAATGTTTGGAATAAAGATTAAGTTGGTGATAATTTTTTTCTTTTAGATCAAATTAAACATATTTTCAGTGTATGTTCTTTTTCCAATTCTACTAATTTCGAATTTCAACTTTAAATATTCCTTTCTTTCTTTTTATAGATCAGTTTTAATAAAATTTCTCGCAAATTTCTTGAAATATCCATTTTTTTAAAATATAGTCTTTTAGGTTGTATTATTTTCGCAACCAAACAGTTCTGATTTGGGATGTTATTTTCAACCGCATGGAATAAATTTTAGGTAAATGTTTACTGATAGAAAGCAATAATTACATTTTTCACATGTCATTGGACTAGCCATATGAAGCCGTCTAAATTTATTCATTCATAGTAAGAAAATCCAACTCGCAATTGATATTCTGAGTTACTGTAACTGCTTGGCGTACATAATGATAGATTTGCAGTTTCGACGTTAAAATTTGCAAATCTATGAAAGTACAAGTAGCAGATAAAATAAAAGAATGACTAATTCTTATATCATTGAATTTCGCCAAACTGGTTGTTCTACCATAGACAACATCCATTTTGCACAGTTGTTCGTTCCAAAAAAATTGAATGAATTTTGGACCACATTAAATTTTCAGGAACATCTCTGATTTGTTGCAAATAGATTTATATGCTTATGATTATTCCGGATATGGTATCAGCACAGATAGCCCATCGGAAAAGAATATTTACGCTGATGTTGAAGCTGCTTATAAACATATTTTTGAATCTCAAGGACCGCATGTTCGAGTAAGTCGTCTGCTTTGAAGAATGTATTCATGAAAAATTTATCTTTTATCCCTTATTTCATGGTTCAAACCACTAGTAATGAATATGCAAGATTTCATAAAGATTCATGAAAATTATGTAAGCTGCTCAATATTCATAATTAGTTAATGAAATGAGATAATCAATGAACATAGTGCGAATGAAATAAAAATAGACAAGAAAATTGACAAGATAAGTGAGCATATATATCAAAATTCGGAAATTTGAATGAATCAAATGATTATAAAAAAGTACCCAAGTCTGTTAATATAAATAAATTAATTAAGTAATGTATCCATAAGTAATGTGTAAATAATTTCAGATTGCATTACTTGGCTACAGTATTGGTACTGCACCAACAGTTTATATGGCTTCCAAACATCCACCGAATCTTTGCGGGATCGTGCTCATCGCACCATTTGCATCTGGTTTAAGATTGTGTGGAAAAGCTGAACGAACCTGGTGCCTAGATCGATTTTTAAAGTATATTTTTCAATTTCCAAATAAGAATTTTCAAAATGGAGTTTTGAAATTTGAAATTTTTAAGAACCGTAAGAAAGTTCGTGTTTGCGCAAGGCTCCATTGAGATGAATATGTCGAAAATTTTTCTAATGACTTTACTTTTTTTAAAATTTAACTTTATTTGAAAATTTTCGGAAAAATATTCTTTTTAAATAAATTTTATTTTGAACATTAATCCTAAATTTTTTGAAAAATTTATTTGAGAAATATTATTATCATGAATTTTTCTCAATCGTGGATGGAGATATCGATTAATAGCCAAATACCATCAGTGTATCTAGGCAAGTTGATTATGGGGCTGGTCGTTCAGCTTCTAAACATCCGCTGAATAAATTGTAATTGAATTGTGTCAAGTTGAGATCGACTGGATAGAGCTGTTAAGTTGAGTTTACTTGAATTGCTTTTAACTGCGTTGAATTGGGTAGTTAGATTACGTTGAGTTAGATTGAGCTGTGTTTCGTTCGAGTTGAGTCGATTGAAATTGTGTACACATCGGATTGTAAAACCCTTATTTCAATTCTCTTTCAAAGTTTATATGTATTTGAAATGGGAGAAGTTTATGTTAAACACAAACCGACAAGACAAAATCCCAACATAAGCATCATAACAAAATCTAATAAGAAGATTAGGATTAAATTTGGCAAAAATGGAATTTAGATAAGCATTGTAACGATTGATAGGCGAAGACATTTCTTATATGCAGAAATAAAAAGATATGAGCACAGATAAAAGCAGAAAAAAAAAAGGAAAGGAAAGTAAATTGAGTTCAATGATTCATATTTGTATTATATTTTGATAAAATTCATTTACAATGAGGAATTTATTTGATTTATTTGCTTGGAATTTTATTGGAGTTATGCGATATTGAAATTCGCAATACCAGTTACTTTATTTTTCCACTTATTTTATTTTATTTTTTGAAGTTACGACAGAGCTCCACAAGTTAATGTGCCTGTATTGATTTGTCATGGATGTATGGATAATGTTGTACCAAAAAGTCATAGTGAACTATTGGTGGAACAATTTCCACGTGCAGTAGCGCCATTCTTTATAGAACACGCCAATCATTTGACCATATTTTCTGGACACTTTCCTTCTGTATTCATTCGAATCCGTCATTTCCTATTTCATGAAACTGATCCATTGCAACATTCACTTGTGTAATTACTTTTATTTAAAATTCAGAAAATATAGCTAATTTTCTGTTATCGATTCAATATATAAATTTATCATGCAATAAAGACAATTTAGTATGATGATTTGAGAGATAAATGTTTAATTCGACCCGAGAATAGCCATTAAAGTCAACAACGATTTTATTGCTATTTTAATGGTTCTCTCTCAGATTCATTCTATCTATATAAAAGTATTGTGCTAATTTGGCTCAAATTCACTGCTTTTTTATTTTTTCGGTTATGAATTGAAAAATATTATAATTAAAAATTCGAATTGAAAATAAGTTTTTCTTCATTATTTTCTATTATTTTCCTTAATTAAATTTCTAAAGAAAAAATATAGTTTTTGATCAAAATTAAAATTAGAAATCAATACGCAAAAGAAATATCTCGAAATAAATTTTATAAAAATCAAAATTATGTAATTTCATAAGATGCGTTTACACTTGCTATATTAAAGCCAGCAAAAAAAGTTTTCATAAATAGAAGAAAAATAAAAAAATTTTTAGCACTAAAATATAAAATGAATTTACAAAGTGAATGATTGGGTAATCTTTTACATCTTTAGAACCAATCATCACACTTTAACTGTTAGACTTTTACCGATTATTTCGAAGATTAATTTCAATAGCAATTATTGGAATTACTTTATCGTTCTCAGCAATTTAACAACGATTCCTTTTTTGAGTTTCATATTTCTCAAATATATTTGTTATTTACGGATCGATATAGTGAATCAGACAAATGGCAAATAGGGATTCAATCATCGAAATGATCTACTATATAAATATCATTAGGTGGTGTGAGTATTAAAACAAACATAAAGATCGTTATGATTTTCTTCAATATCTCAAAATTTGAATTTGAGCAGAAAATTTCCACACAAATGAATTTTTAAGTCTTAAAAACTCCGGTTATACTTACCAAAACGTTTTATAACCTTCTAAAATAGTTCAATTTTTCTATGCCTTTTGTCGAGGAATTCTTTCAAAGACAAATATTTTTTTAATTGTTCAGTATGTGTGTAAATCAGTTACATCCTGTCTTTTGTCTTTCTATTTGATATTTTTCCTTTTTTTTATTTCAAATTTCATGCAAACATATTTCAATAATTGCGAGAATCACCGAATTTTAATTTTTGCATTTTGAGATTTTTGGACACACCAAGTCCTCAAAATTATGTGAAAAAGTTATTAATTATTATCATTTCATGATTACATTTGTTTTTAGACAAGTTTGGCCCCATAAGAAGCACCAATCTTTTTTATAAATCATATTCTTGTCAAAGTTTTTTTTTTTTTTAAATTTCATTATATCAAGTTTGCCCATTTGTTTAATTTTCTTTCTTTTTTTTTTTAAATTTAATATTCAAGTTTCAAAATTTTCCAAATATGCCGACAGAAAAATTTCCATCCACTATTCAAAGTATCAAGATCAGTTATTTCTTATGATGAACATAGTAGAAATATAATTATAAAATTCTCAATGATTCAAATGATGCAAAAACTTATGTAAGGAAGTAGGTAAAAGATACTGCATACTGAAGGATATACTGCATGCAGCACAACATAAGTTATTTTTATATTTTTTCGAAAGTTTAAAAATTCATTTAAAATTTTTTAGATCAAATTTCGTGAATAAATTGATTGCGACAAAACTAAGTCAAAAATATTCAAAACTAAGTCAAAAAAAAAATATTTTGCGAATAATTTCATTTTTTAAACATATAAATATATAAATATATTTTTAAGTATTGAAAGTAAAATTTTTTAGCTGTCATATAATTTTTGATGACAGGACGGGAATATGGAGTGGATGGGAAATATTAAATGATCAGTCTAGCGTATTCGGTAGACAATCAAATCTATATTCGGATTATCTGGATTATTAATTGCAGAACTGAAAAAGAAATGAAAAATAACTTTTGGAAATATTGTTTATGCAAACAAAATTATTTATAAGCAGAGAATTCACGTATAAATAAATGCAAAAATGAATTCTGCGGTGGCCGATTATTTCATAAATCATTTTTGCATCAGTTCGAATCGCGATTCATTGTAACAATTACTTTTCCTATTTTAAATCGTTCATGTCGTGTATTACTACGATTCCGAATTGAGTATTTCGATTTATTGCAGTTAATACGAACAGAATAAATTATTGGTGAATGGATATTATGTATTAGAATTTTTTTTCGTAAATAATTTTAAAAAATTTCTTTATTTCAAAAAATTTAAACATAGAGGTAAGCTCATATATTTCCTATAGTATTTATATGAAAATCAATGAACATTTCAAATAACAAAGTATTTTAGGTGATAAAATAAACAGCATTAAAACTTATGTTATTTAATATTTCCGTGATATTCTTCCTATCAAGAAATTCAAATGTTATAAATAAAAAATTTATTTTCAGTTCGACTTCAGTAAAGTGTTTCCATCTACATATTAATTTTATTATTATTAATTTGAAATATTTTTTTCGAATTCTTTTATTTTCCAATTTTTAGTATAAAATGGTAAATTACGATAGTTTCTATCTACTATTACGGGCTGCAGAATAAAAGGACTCTTAAATTTTTGCATAATTTTCTTGAATTTGTACAGGAGCAATATTTAAAATCTATTTCCTTAAAATTAGCAATTTGCTAATGTTCATATTCAGAAAGAATTCTTTAAGAGATGAAAGGATTTCTTGCTGTGAATACTTAAGTTCCAATGGAATTTGTCTGGAATTTGATTGTTCGATTTAGGGAAAGCCTTTTTATGTTATAAAAAAATTCCAGATATTTATTTAATTCTTTTCAATCTTTTCTTAAATCTAATGAAACTAAATTATAACATTCCTCAAAACTTTTTTTAAAATTATCTTTGTACTCTTTAATCATCTTGATGATAGAATTCGTCTTGAAATGTGATGATTATAATAATTTCGAAAAATATGAGAAATGAAATGAAATTACGATTAAGAAATTATTTGAAAAAACCTTATATTATTTTAAAATTTATTAAATATATTTATACAAAAATTTTAATTAAAAGAATTGTAAACATTTCAACTTTTTTGAATTTTTGTGTATAAAGATATCTTGAAATTTTCATCAAAAAAAGGATTTTGGGTCTTGAAAATATTTGATCAAATGCATCATTTGCATTTGTTATTCGATCTAATCCTTAACAAATTGCAGAAATCGTTCAATAAGCATCGCATATATTATAGTCTTGTCTAGCTTCTTGGGAACCACCCACTAATTAAAACAAATGCACAAATGCTGTACAATCAGTGCCATGTAGGAAAGATAACTAGAAAATTTAAAAATAGCTTCTTTTACAATTAATCCAAAAATTTATGAGAGCTGGGCCCGAACAAAACATAAATGAAACACGATAAAAACAAAAACCAAAACAAATCTTTCACAATAGTTAAAAAATAACTGAAAATAATATTTCTTTGTCCGCGATCCACTGTAGCAGATCACTAATTTTTCGATGAAATCCATATAACTGTAATGTTTCACCCAAAAGTTTTCATCTTTCTTTACAAAAATCTTGTAAACTTGCACATAATTTCTCGTCCGAGCTTGCTCCTTTTAATAGCGATAAAAATTCATAATTTTTCAAAAAAATGTTATACAAGAAAATTTCTTTAAAATTATTTCGAAGGTCAATTTCCGAATAGTATCTGCATACCGATTGATTTGTTGTTACAAAAGTTATGTTTCTTAATCTGGTTTTCTATTGAAAATTCGTCCTTTCCATGTCCATCCTGAAGAGGCATTAAAAAATGAAAAATTGTTTCCATGTAACAACTGAACTCATTTTGCCTTTCTCGTATCAGAGAATTGTAGATTGTAGAGTTAATATCCAACATTTAGTCAGTAAATAAAAATACTTGGAAAAGCAACTTTTTGTCTTGATAAATGAATAACTGTACTAAACATCTGTTAAAAATTAGATATCATTTAATGTGTAATTCAAACTGTGCTCACAGGAATGATACGATCAAACTAGTCGAATTCCATGCATCGAAAGGAAATCATTTAACAAACCTGCATAATGTAAAACTCCTGTTCACTTCAGCTTCATTATAAACATAAAAGAGTTGATGTACCTTTTGGCTTTCAGCTAAATGTTTCTTGCGAAAGTTCAGAAAATCTTTTAACTTATGAAATAAAACTTCATAAACAATTTCGCAAGAAAAACTCTCGAATAATTTAAGACTTCGTGATGTAAAAAGATGTAAAAAGAGCTTTCCATATTTTCATCATTATATTTATCAAATTCGATTGAAAGCGGATCGATGTAGCTGAGCCAGTCTCTCGAAGGTTCCTGACTGCTTCATCAGTGTTCCGGGAAGATTTGTTACTTCAGGTTTGAATTGATTAGTTCTCCAGCACTTACAACTCATGCATGATGATAAAACACATTTAACTGCGGATCATCTTTTGGAAAACCAAAATTCGTATTTTCAATTCATACAATGTGAGCTATTCTCGCGTAATATAAATCTTCGTGTTGCTGCTTAATGAGAAGTTCACTAATGCTGTTATGATTTGGTAAATGGAGGATATTTACTTTCACTCTCTAATTTCGAATTCTCAAGACGATTCTATGATCTCCATAATTTGTCAGTTTCATCTTGATATAGATTCCATGTAATTATTAGTTCTTCTGTTATTCCGGCCAACTGCACATGCCGGGTCAACAATTATTTTGCTATCTCAAGGTCATTCTTGGTCTTTTTGGTAGACAACGGTCATAACACAATAATACTTTATTATGAGTCAGTTTTATAAATCGAGGAGCCCACATGTTGCTTTCAATAATCTTTTATACTTACTAAAGCAGCAAATTGAACTGTTCTATCAAAAATTTGATTGAACTCTGTAAAATTTGCGATAATTGCTCCTTCAAATTCGTCATTACCACTATAATTAAAACTATATTGCAACTAATCCAAATTTTCCTTTTCTAATCATTGAAATCCTTTCACTACAGCTTGTAATTTCGTAGTCTTTTCCGTGAGAGACTTTAGTAGCCATTGTTGAAACAACCGAACATCGGACTATGATTTTTTTCTGTTAATCAAATGATTGGGGATTTCTGCAGCTGCATTCATTTTTTCTGTTTTGCAACCATAATCTACACCAAAATAAGTTTAATAAGCGTAGTTATAACAAAACTGCAGCAGCATTGCGCTAATAAAGGCGCATAATACGCAATATCAATCACTTGCATTACTAAAAATTATTTCAATTGTTATCCAATTCACATGTAACATCATGCACACTAATCATGTAACATGTGAAATTTATCTTTTATGCTAATCATGTAACATGCAAAGATTTACATCCTGTATGCTAATCATGTAAGATTCACATACTGCATGTCGCGAAAACCGCGAAAACTAAAATAAATCTTAAACAAATAAAAATAGGAATGATTCATTGGATAATTATTAAATTACATTTTGCAAATCATTTAGATAAATGATTCATCTCACTTTACAAAAACTTTAACATTTTCCCATGTCAAGAGATGAATCCTTTATCTAACTTGTAATCATTAGCATGTCTAATCATGCACATCTGTAAAAAATGTAATTTCCCACACAACAATTTTCCTATAGCTTGAGAAATTTGTAATTCATTCTTTATCATTTAGCACATCTTTATGAGAAACTTGTAATTCATTTTTTATCATTTATCATATCTGTGCTAAATATAATTTCTCATGCAACAATAGCTTGAGAAAATTGCAATCCGTTTTAATCACTCCCACTTCTTACCAATACATAAGCTTGCTATATAGCTCACAGTTTTATGATTCAACAGTTCTTCTCCAACGGTCTACACTCCGCGCGTCGTCTAACCCCCCTTTTTTATTATTACTTGTATTGTAATTATTATTATTATTATCATTGTTATTATTATCATCTTAATCACTAATAAACCTTCAACTTACAACGAATTACCGCCACAAGCCAAAACTTTCGCAACAAATTATTTTTAGTGCCACCGAGGTGAGGTTCATAATGTCAACTCTCTCAATCAATCAGCACAACCAACCATTGGTAGAGTAATCGAACTCCTGCAAGAAATCAAAGAACTTGATTTATCACTACCAGATCGAAACCAACCGCTGGAAGATCAGAAAAAGCAATACGAAATCAAGAAACGGATCGTCAAGGATAAGATCAAGCGACTCGAAACATATGTTGGTACATTGGAAACAATCAACCAAAAATGGTTGGACCTTATATAGCAAACTACGAAACTAACAAAGAAAGAAGAAGAAGGTAAGTACGAGGAAATGGTCAACGATAAACAAGGTATTTTACACATGATTAATAATAGTAAGGAAACTATCATTACCCTAAATTCATATTATGATGATTTGGAATTAGCTCTTCAACAAGAAAAGTTGATGGTTGAAAAAGAAATGACTAAACCCTCAGCTACCTATCATTCAACAATCAATTTACCACAGTTACCATTACCAACT
>KZ270238.1:2983-13732 GCA_002249935.1 Onchocerca flexuosa
AGATCAAGCTAATTACATTTTGAAATTATTTTTGAATGTGTTTGCTAGATTTATCTTACTTTTTTGTAAATAATTTCTTGAAAATAATATTGAACGAAAATCGAAATTATGGAGAGAAAGTCAATATTATGGAAATATAAGTGAAAAATTGCTTTTTTTTTTTATTTCTAAATTTTTTATTTTTAAATTTATTTTTGAAATGAGAAGAACTTTTTCTTGCGTAAATAATTTATTTTTTAGCTAAAATTATTTTAATTATGAAATTCGAGATGGGAAAAAATGTTGAAATGAGAAAGTGAATATTGCTGCCAAAAACAGAGCTTTAAAAAAAAAAAAAATGGGAATGAGCGTTTAGAAAAAAGAAAAAAATTATAAGTGAAAATAAATAAAGGAAAAGATGTCTGAAGATTTAAAAAAAAAAAGAAAAGAAATTTAGAAATGAAAACATATCTGAAGACATTTATTGATTGATTCTTCAGCATATCTGGAACATTTCATAAAATTAGATGATAAGCGATTCTTATCACTGCCATTATCACCGGTTGCAACCGAAATCAAATATCCTTTCATAATAAGTACTGCAGCAAGCAATATTTGATAGCAAGTCCAGTCAATTATCATCATCTAAAAAATTATGGAACGAGAATTCTCGAAAATTCAAATCAACTTTTCAGTTTTTAAAATCTTTTATTCAGCATAGAGGAAATCTCAAAAATATAAAAAGATTCAATTAGAAACAATAAAAATTAGTTGAAAATTGGTAAATTCCAGAAAGAGGATTCTGAATCAATCCAAATGCTGAATGTTCAAAAATTTCGAATTCTTGAAATCCAAAAAACCTTCAAACTTGATGCATCACAATTATGAGTATGGAAATATAAATAATGTGAAAAATTATGCGAAATACAAGAAGCACACCTCTTTAATTCGAGCCAGTTAAATTTATTTTCTAAAAAAAAAAAAAAAAAACTTTAGGACGTTTGCAGAATTCAACTGATTTTATGAATGTCGATAATTTTTAACTTATATTTTATTCATTCCATCAGTTCTTCCTCTTTTCGTCCTTCTTTTTTTTTTTTTCATCGCATCAATTTAAAATGATCAAAAAACTGATTTTCCTTCCTCCGTTCCATTTTCCATTTGAAAGCTCTCAGTTTGGGATGTTGAAGCAAATCAGTAAAGTAAATTTGATTAGATGACAAGAAAAAACGACAAAGGCGAATTGGCAAAATTGGCAAATAAGGAAAAAGAAGAGTGTGTGTGTTTTACAGGGAAAAAGATTGCACCACTTGAGGCTGCCCCACTCTTCGAGCCTAATTTCTATAATACTATTAAAGCCTAGATTTCTTCAATCAAAGCTATGGCCCGGCCTAGAAAAAGGGAAACCTTAAGTTATTAAGTGTCTCTTTTTTTCTTCTTCCTTCACTTTTTTAAAATCAGTACTTTTCACAAGAGGAGAGAAATGAACGATTTTTCCAAAAGTGCACGGGCATTTTTTTTTTTTAAGTTTGAATGCAGAAAATCATTTGCTTCAATAAAACACTTCTTGTTTGATTTTTTCGAGATGCCTATCGGGAAATTTGATTGTAGCACGAACGAATCACAAACTTGGGTAATTAAATCGTTTATCATGAAAAATTTGATAATGCGACCCGATGAGCAACGATTACAAGTCGATAATACCAATTTGACAAATTTAGTGATTACAAGTGTGGGAGCATTAAACCGCTCCCGTAGACATCCCTCGCATCACTTGATAGAAGAGGGCACTTATGTTAGCGCGTCATGATGATGCGTCTTTGTTAGCGCGTGAGAGTACAATAAACAATGGCTTGGTTGGGGGTTGTAAAGCTATTTAAGAACAAAGATATGAGTCAACATATTTACAAGAAATTCGGTTGTTCCAACGGTGCCTAAATTAATTTCATGCAAGAATTCTGCATTTTAATATATATTATTGGGCAATCATTTTAGCATTGTAATAGTGGAAAATTAAAATCTTTAAACAATTTTTATCATTTTTGTATTGATCGAAGTATAGACAGATTATGAGATCTTATATATTATCAGCAACAGAGGAAAAAAAAAATTACGAATTGAAGTTTATGTGAATTTGGCATAATTTATGGAAATATTGTCGCGAAAGAGCAAAAATGCAGTTGGTTTCATATGATTAAATTAACAATCATATTCCGAAAAATAATTCTGAGAGGGAACGAGGAAGAAGATTGAACTGTTAATGGTGAATGTGATTGATTGTAATGGTCCAATTAGCAGAAAGGATCAAATTTCTGAAACGAGAAGCTGACCAGAATTGAGGAACGGATTCTGTAATATATAAAATTCGTCATAAAATTCGGTCCAACCTATAATTTCCGAATCATAAGCAAACAGATCAATATTATGCAGTACTATTTAGATTTACAATATTTCACTTACTTATATTATGCCTAAGATTATTGATGATCATTTGATGTTTCAATAATATTAAATTTATCGTAATCAAAGAAAAATTTCTTTCCTTTTCACTCATCTGCTTAATAACAAAAATTGTTTTGTTTGTTACAGTTACTTCTTTCTTATTGTAAGAACCTGTACCACTAAACAAGTAAACAAAAGCAATACATTACAACTAATCTATTCCACACTAGTTGGACATATTTCGCATGGCCGAGTTCAGTCAATCTATATAAATAAAAATGTAAATGTCCGTTTATGCCAAATCTTAAATCTCCGAAAGTTCTTAAACACGCACCTTATCTATATAAAAACATGCGCCTATTTGCATGCAACGTTGCATCGGAAATTTCAAATCAATCGGTGAAGAATTTGAGACATTTTGTGGGAATGAACAACGAAAATTTACATTTTTGTTTATATAGATTGCTAAACTTCTATAAATTCTTTAATAAAATATGGCTTAAAATATCATTAATTGATGATTGTTATGTTATACAAAACTTAAAATTGGATAAGATCCAATTGAGTTATGAAACTTCAATAGAGATAAATAGAAATTGCATTATAGAAAGAAATATGCGAAAATTCTCCAAAAACAAAGGAACCAGGAAATGAATTTTCGTCCGAAGTTCTTTCAGAGTCTTTGCTACCGTTCTCATTCCAGATAAAATTATGAAATTTGTTATCAAAAGAGAATGAAACAAATCATTTTATGGAAGGACGTAGATATAATTATTGAAATATTGTATGTCATTGATCTTTACATATTGTATAAATATCAGCCTGAAATGATGACTGAAATTAAATATCATCCTGAAATGACAACTGAAATGATGATGATAATGCATTTCCTTCTATAAGGTAATTATTTCAACGTTCATTAACCATTCCTTGAAAAGATGACTTATTTATAAATATCTTCAAAATTAGTTCACATTAAAGAAGCTTTTTTGTCTGAAGCCTTAAAACCTTTTCACTTCTTATATGTAACACTCGTTTACTGTTTCGGAAAGTACTCATGCTTAGAGGAAATGATGATCAATTCTTACTTCTTTTAGCGATTCAAATGTCTATATAAAATTTGACACAAATCATAATTTCTCTGTATCGCTTGCAGAAAATATCTTCAAAATATAGTTATTTATGGAAATACCGGAAAGCGAAGACAAGAAATTATCTTTCCTCGGCCATACTTTTCTTGAATCTCTAAAATCAAGCATTCTTTAAGCTACAGATACTAAAAAAGACCAAAGACTAAATATGCCTTAGATTACAGATAACTATCTTTCGATAAAATGTAATTACCAGAATTTACATCCAAAATTTTCATAGAAATTTCAAATTACACCGAGAGATGAAATATTTTCATTATGCGCAGCCGTAATTTTTACTCGACGCATGTTTGCAGGCCAGGGCCGTCAATTGCCTTACGCTGAGTATTTCGTGGTGGCAAGCTTTGAAGTTTTTTTTTTGACCGTAGTAAATTTGGGGAATGGTTCGGGGTTACGGTTCCGGGGGGTTGCAGGAAAGTTTTTAGTCGATTGAAGTGAGGGCATTAATGTTTGCAGGCGAGAAAAGTTTTTGCATGCAGAAGGCGGGTCAGGGAAAGAGGGAGGGAAATCCAAAACCAAAAGAAAAGTAGAAATGAAAGAAAAATGAAAGTTTTGTTATGAGAGTTCATTTTCCCGATTGATATTTAACTTTACTATTATAGCATTTATCATATCTTAGTAAAATGAAAGGATTTTTTGTTTTTTGCAATTCATTTGTTTTGCATTTCTTCTGCTACTGAAAACTGTCTTCGTTCAATTTATTGCAGGTTGATTTTGTTTAACAAGAAATAATCATCTATTATTCTGTTTAGAAAATGGGTCGACGACAGGTTAATGTGTTTGATAAAAAAGAAGTGATGGATTTAATGCAGCAACGATTGGATGGTTCTATCAAAAGTTTGCGTGAATTAAAAGACAGAATTGCAGAGGAAACAGGCGAACAGATTGCACTTACAACACTTTGGCAGCAGATTCACAAAATGAGGGTTTGTTTTGCCTCAAAAGCATCATTTATTCAGCTATGCTACATAAATAACCATGCTTGAATTTTCTTTTTAAGGTATCGACTCATGAGCTATTTTATTTATTCTATATGAAGGTAAATTTCGGTAATAGGAATCACTTATATTTAGCGAACCAGCATTGACAGTAGTTTTGAACTTAAAATATATCCATCATAGTTCGACACTATTCAGTCTTTTGTTATTTTTTCTTTTTTTTTTTCGATCGGATAAAGAATTACAAGGCGTTACAATTTTTCAGGGAGAGGCAGTCGAAAATAGACCTGGTTATGTTCGAATGACTACATCACGCATCTCACGAATTGATGGTTCGGACGGTAGTATCCAGGATGAAGATGATGGTATTGATACTCGTACCCCATCGATTGGAATGAAACTTTCAGAATGTTCGTTTTTCGAATTGTTGAAATAGCTCTGATACTTGAGGAAAGCAATAGTATTTAGCTGAAATGCGATATGCAGCTTCCATATAATTTTAACTGTTAGTGTAGTTTATTCGTTATGTTTAACTAGTAGCTTATCTACTTGTTTTTTTTTTTATCTGCACAGAAGCTATAAGTTATTTTGTGAACTAAATAAAAAAAAAAAAATTGGTGCATAAATAATCATTTGATTGAAATGGGCTAAAAATAATAGGAAACTTTTCGTTAGGTTCTAAGGTTAGACTGATTTTTCATCGAAGATTTTAGCCAGTGATTCTCCATTACGTCGATCAACTCGCTCATCTAAACGGAAAAGCTATTCACCGACGCCTATGTCATCGAGGCTTGATCTGAAGAAATCGCGTGTTGGGTAACAGTTCATCCATTATTTGACTTTCATTAATTTTTACAGTAATGAACTAAAACTATTGAAGCTAAAAAGTTAATGAATGGATTGAAAATATCAGAGATTTCAGAGCTGCAGAAATTTTTTTATATATTATTTAGGGATCAGATGAAGAGAATTCGTCATATATCAATATTTTCAGAGCCATGATAATGTCTTCATATTTTACAGTGCAACGCCAGTATCTGGCAGCAATATCACTTTGGTTACTCACTCCGTAAGATGCTTGGGAATGCCAAAAAAGGATAAAATCATAAGGCGGAAAAGAATTGATGAGCCAAAGAATTGGGATAAAAATGTGGAAGAGTCAATTAGACAAGAAGCCTTAAGGTTGCTTTAAATATTCTTTGATTTCACTTTCCATTCATTCGAATCCGTTTAATATCCTTGAAGATACTATCTTTTGTTTCGGTATCTCACATTCATCACTTTTTCATTAGGTTTTGTCAATGAATTTTCTTGCTTTTCTATAAGGCATGCAGCTTTAATAAAATGACATAGTTAAAGGTTCTTACCTCAGTTTAAGTTTCACTGTGTTTTGATGATGTGTTTTTCAGAATAAGATGTCTTTTTTTTTCTTTTTCTTTTTTTTTTCAAAAAAAAGAAAAAAGTGATGAGAAAAATATGTCGAAGAAAAATAAAATTCTGCTTAGGAAAAATTCATTGTTAATATTCGTTACATAATTTTTTGAATTCAGACATGAAGAAGAAGCTGCGGATGACCCGTTGGCTAGGGCAAAATCAAAAGTTTGGTTATTTTGTGAGAAATTTGACGAGGATGGTGAATCAAAAGCAAAATGCAGGATTTGTGGAATGGTAGGTTTTGTTTTTCACTCAGTAAATTTTTGCTAAAATAATAAATATCCTTTTTGATCTCTAGACTTTTTATTCTTGCGGTATTATCAATATTTATTTCACTTAACGGAAATCTACAACCAATTATTTTAAATTTAAGTTAGATACCGATATTTTATTAACATTTAATTCCTAATCTTCCTGCCTCTCAACAATTTTATGATGAATTCTCTTTATTTTCAGGTCATGGTACGCAAATTGGGTTCAACAAGAGCAATGCTACGTCATTTACGAAAAATGCACGATAATCTGATTGAGGGAATCATCAGACCAGTAACAAAACGCGTTACAGCAATTGCTGGAAAGCCGAGAGGTGATGATGGCTTTGATATTGATGATGATAGCGCATGGGTGGAAGAAGTTGATGAAGAAGATTTCGATGATTATGATGGTATGATGTTTTTAGATTTTTGTAATTATATTAATATTCTAATTCTTGTGAATTTCTCTGAACTAATATAGTACTCTTTCATTTACATAATTTTTATCCTCAAGATAAGATTAATCGAAGGTTGCTAGAAGGTCAGGTAGGAAAAACGCTTAAAAATAAGTCAGTAAAAAGATTGAGTAATTATAAAATTTATGGCTGCTTGCAAAAAAAAAAGAAAAAAAGAAGAATAGATCTGTTGCTACATAATATTAGAATTTCTATTGCATATGATAAGTTTGTAATGCATATGATTCTATCATGGTTTTTTAGAACAGCAGTATGCAGTTGCACAGCATTGTGTTGATAAAGGAAAAGTCATAGCTTACAATAGTTTTGCGGATGAAGGAGGTCCGTCGTATGCTGGCGAAGTATTCATTCAAGAAGATGGCTCGTAAGTAGTGGCTGGAAATTTACGAAGCTTTTTTATAACTCTTCTACATATAGAAAATGGTTTTGCAATGCATTGATTTGGTAATTGAAGAAGGTTGTTTCATATTCAGTTTTTATTTTTAATTTTGAAAATCTCTATTTGAATTTCAGTTACACAGACGATGAATATGTCGACGTGGTATATGTGCAGGATGGAAATTCATTTGAGGAAATTATTTCAAAATCGAATGATGGAACTTCATTCGTCAATAAGTAATTCATCTTTTTGATATCTTCTGATAAGAACCAAAAAAAAGATCTATATAATTTATCTTTAGTTTTAATTGCTTTTTTTCAGCGAATTATCTTCTATGGAAAATAGAAGCGAAGATGCTACTCTGCCACCACGTCTGAAGCGCAGCATTTCCGATTCTGAACTGACACAACCAGTCTCCAGAAATGGTAACAATGATCTTGAACATTATGACGATACAAATTTGGTATGTCTTGATCTTTTTTTCACAATAAAATATTGTGAAATCAAAAAGTTATATGAATTAGATTGGTTTACAACAAAGTCGATAATCACAATGATAATATGCCTTTCGGAGTAGAATAGCTTCATAGTGCATCAAGTAATACTTTTGTCATCATTTTTACCTCTTTAAAGTTGTTATTTGAAATAATTTTTTCATATATTTTAGGAGACAGATAGATCGATGGGAAATTTAAATTTGTTGGCTGGAGAGGAAAAAAGTCAACACGATATAGTTGATGAGCACTTTAGCCGTACTATCACCTCATCTATTCTGACATTCCCTCCGGAACAACGGGAACTTGTTCGTTGCGCTGTTATGCAGTGTATCGAGGAATTGAGATCAGCCGAATCAACCGCAGCTGTAGATACAGGAATTTCTGAAGTAACCGATGAAGAATTGGTTCAACTTTCCGATGTTTGAGTTTAATCAATGTTCTTTAATGGCTGGGATTATGAAATTTATTTTGGGATGATGATTTTCCATTTTTTCGACTCAAATACTTGCTCGCTGATTTGTTATGTTAGTATTTATTTTAAAAAACTATTGTTGATTACAGCATTTACAACCTTTAGGAATTTCACTTGCACAATCAGTTAGATTTTTTCTCATAAATTCACCAGTTAAAGCAGCAGTAAAATTTATATCATCTGAAAGACTATTTTTTTATAGGAAAAATCAGCAGCAACTAGATTGTTATACCGCTCAATGGATTTATTAAAAGCTTAACTTTAACCCAACCAAAAATATGTAACCCGAGTTTCGTACTTTTTGATAATTTCTTCAGCATCAAATTTTACAATATCGAAACAGCAAAAATCATAAAACTTCTTAACTTTAATATTTCTGAAATTCGTGTCATCAAATCTTTAGATTTGGTGTTCAAGTAACATGAATTTCAGACTTCTAGTAGTAAAATAGATAGGCTTTCATATATTCATCAAGAAATTATGGACAGTTATTTCTGAAATCTATAGATTTGATCACAGAGTTTTATGATTTTCATCGATCATTTATTCCATTTTTGTATTCATAAAATTATCAAACTGTTTGTTTGCTTCTCTGGATATGCTGATTTTCAGAATTTTGCTGTAATTCTCAAAAAAAATCTCTATCATTAAAAATAGTTTGGATTGTGAACAAGTTGTGGAAAATATATGTATATATATAGAGGCACAATGCTAGTGCAAATTTGATCCACTTTGGTGACATTTGATCCATTTTGGTGACAAACTTGATCCATTTTGTCATCATTTCACCATTATCTAATTTCTTTTGGATTTTTTTTTCTTTACTTTCAGTTGATTTCGCTGTTATTCTGCTATACTTGGATGTTTTTCCTGTATTTTTTCAGGTATAAAACAAGAGTTTTTGACATGGTTTATAATTCCTTAATACTTTTTAAATTTTTGGAACACTTCAGTGATTTTTTGGAAACAATTTTTAGTTCACTCATGTTAAAGGTGCATTTTAGCGATCTCTTTAGTAGTTCAAGAAATCGCTAAAAAGAAAATGAATAACGACTATTAAAAAATGTCACAAATCGAATTGATCCTTTATATTTAATAAGATAAATCTTGTAGAAATTGTATTCTCGGGTCGTTGTTCGTTAATCAAGTTTTAGCGACATAAAAAGACCTTTCAAGTACTGCTCAATTTCACGTTTATCATTGTCCGTGAAATTCGTTGCAGCCATCTTCTTGTTAATGAAAGCAGTAAGTTTATCTTCTTCAGATACCATTCCGTATGTCTGGAAAAAGACTTCTTACTAATCAGATTTCTGGCAGTCATTGAATAAAGTTGCTTATGTATTATTTCAGATCAAATTCGTTAGAACTTATTGCTTAAATTTCCAACTGCATTTTTTGTAGAGATATATGATAATGTGAACATCTCACCCGCATTTTATTACTATCATTTGGTATTAGTGTATTCAAGAATTGCGCGATATTTACTTTCAAATTACTGTTTGCGAATTTGTTCATTATTTTGTTATAGGATTTTCGTAACATTTCGTACTGATAATGCGGTAAATTCTGCAAAATTAAACTCATTTATTTTGAATAATTTTTAGATTTGTTTGAATATGAGAAGTTGAATGATTCGAAAAATGGACGACCAATTACTATATTTAATTAACTGTAAATATAAGACGGAGATTTGTTCGAAATCTTTTTTTACGATCCCTATTTTAATGTAGAAGGTTTCGTTACTAATACTAATAAAAGATGTCAATTATGAATAACTAATTGCAAATTGAAGTTTTTGAATTTATTTCGGTTTTGAAAGCTTTATGATTTTCGTAATTGATAGACAGAATAACTTTTAGACGATGAGTAGTTTCCGCAGTACTAAATAAATTGGAACTTCTAAGTATGATCGAGATGCATGTTCTCTCTAATTAGATGTTCGTTGCGTCTCTAATTAGACATACGTTGCTTATGCCTCAACTATTTCAAGAATTGAAATATGTGCAAAATTTGAAAATTATCTTATATTTGTTGAGATAAAAATCCCGAAGTGATGCTAAATTATTCGTCTTTTCTAGCAAATTCACATAATTTCGCTCATCGTTCGTCATATTTTGCGCTATAAGTTGAATGATTTGAATACTCGCACTTTCTTCGTCAAGAAATATCGTCATTGCCGAAATTTCATCTTCGGTACACATCACGAACATCTGAAAAGGAAATTTTTGTGAAAATTTAAATAGAATATTTTTATTTATTGTTAGCAAAAAAAAAAAAAATCCATCATATTTCTTGATTTTACTAATTGAAAATTTAAATAGAATATTTTCATTTATTGTTAGCAAAAAAAAAAAAAATCCATCATATTTCTTGATTTTACTAATTTTAAGTATAGTGTAAAAATAAATTTAAAATCTAACGAAATTTCAAATTTTCAAAATTTGATTTAAAAAAAAAAGATATCTAAAATAACTTTATTTCTCAACATTTTGTCGATTGCATCATATTGTGCAATTTGTGCTAATCGATCAATGTCACTGCGAAAATTTGGATTTACACCGGCAATTGTACGAATTTTACCAATACAACTATTAACTTTTGACATGGATAATTTTAACGAATTCGTTTTATTCTGCTGCTGCTGCTGCTGCTGTAATATGAAATGAATTATGATAATTCTGCAATTTTTTCATCTT
This sequence comes from Onchocerca flexuosa, assembly GCA_002249935.1. NCBI lineage: Eukaryota > Metazoa > Nematoda > Chromadorea > Rhabditida > Onchocercidae > Onchocerca > Onchocerca flexuosa. Next base: position 13,702 of record KZ270238.1, read on the forward strand.
AATTTCGTTCTAATTAGTTTATTTGGAAATC